>PVIY010039394.1:0-23142 GCA_004026745.1 Myrmecophaga tridactyla
TAGGTAGGTAGGTAGGTAGGTAGGTAGGTAGGTAGATAGATAGATAGATAGATAGATAGATAGATAGATAGATAGATAGATAGATAGATAGATAGATAGATAGATGATAGATAGATAGTAGATAGGTAGGTAGATAGAAAGATAGGTAGATAGATAGGGATGGATAGATAGCTATAGATGATGGAGATATAAAGAAAATTGCAATCACTCTACAATGTGACACTCGTACACAAGTCACCTTGATTCACATTTGAATTTTCTTTATCTGCATCACCAAAGAACTGCAACTGAGCACAATGGAAATAACACAGCTCACTTTAGCAAGCAGTGAACACACACAGCGTTCTACTCAATGAAACAAGCACTGTCTTGGAAGTGCTTGGTGAGAGATTTTCCTCCTTTAATGCATTTTTTGCAATGTCTGCAACAACTCCTTCACCTGCAGCTTATCTTGTGTTCATAACTCAGAGAAGTTTCAGTCCTTTCTTACATGCACTTTCCATAAAACTACACCTATCTTTTCTAATGGTGAAACACAAAATTTGCTCTCATTATATATTTTAGGATTTGCCTGTCTTTTTAAAGAATTAATAATTTAATTATGGTTGTTATTGTTTGGTATGCACAGCTTATGAAGTTGCACAGGTTTGGAGTGGCCTGCCCCAATTCTATTTTCCCATTGTTTTGTTATTTTCTAAAGGTGATTTTGCAGAACATGAGGTTTTTCAGAAAAACACGTATCATACTATGGCAGAAGAAATGCTTGTATTCTATTTTGGAATTTCTCAATAATATGTATCATCCTTACACTAAACTAGAAATCATATTGGCTACACTCGAGTTTTAATTTATCATACATATTTGTTTCTAAGATCTCCCAAGGCATTTACAAAGTTCCCTTCCTTTCCCCTACAACCTGAATTAGCTCTATATGTAGTTAGGTTATTAATAAATCTACTTTGGTACTGTGACATTAAGAGACCTCATCAAAAAATCATTTTTTTCAAAATATTATTTGATATTAATTGGCTAAGTCATTAAATTTTTTCATTCTACCAATAATCTGTGATTTACAATGTGCTCCCTACCTAATTACAGCACCATGACTCATCTTTTCTATTTCATTGCACAAGACTTGTTTTAAAAGATAAAGGGTTTTTGTTCACCTGTCATCTTTCTTTTCACTGCCTTCTCTTCATTTCCCATGTTGGCCTCAATCATGTGGACTTTTGGATTCTAGTCACCTGTCTGCTATCTTTTAGACACATTCTTACTCGTATTTTTGGCATACCAATGTGTGCCAAGCTTGTTCTTTCTCTCACACAGGCTACATACTTTATCACTTTTCTTCCTCAACTGAACTCTTCCATCTGTCTAATAAGCAATTATTTCACCTGGCAAAAAGAGAGTATCAATGGTAGTTTTTTAAGGTTCTGGTTTTTAATATCATATGAAGGTAATGTCTTACTCCAAGTCAAGGGGTACTTCTTCAGTTGGGTTTTTTTTTTTTTCCTTTTGCTCTTGTTTTCTTTTGTATTTTCAGTTCAGTAGATTCTTTTTTCAAATCAGAGGAGTTAAGTGCTGTAGTTAAGATCATGTATAACTCTGAGCCAAGCTGTGGACTTCACATCCTTTCTCCACCATTTATTTACTCTCAGAGCAAATGATTTAACCTCCTGGGCCTCAGTCTCCCCATAAAATTGTGGTGATATTTAAATGGGTAAATATATATGAAGTAAAATTGCCTGGCACATTAATAAGACTAAGTAAAGGTATGTTGCCACTTATGATCTATGAACAGATAATTATCTATTATCAGAATGGGTGGCCACCACACTCTCTTCTTCTCCTCCTGACACTGTTAGGCCATGCCACTGCTCAGTGTTCTGATACTGCATATTTGTGGATGTTGCATCATGAAGCACATTTTGGAGTTAAATGTGCCAAGATGTGCAAATCAAAGTTAACATCTTCAAGTACACGGACACACATACACACACTTCAGTCTAGAGATTTTAATATCTGGTTAGCCACTCTCCCACCCTGAAACATTGCCTGGGAATCCAATGCAGTAGACTCCTGATAAACTGGGACCTCATATCCTTGGTTTGCATCTTCCAAAACAACTTTAAGAGCCTATTCTATCTAATAATCTGTAATGTTGATGAGGCATGAGATGGTATTATACTCTAAGTGACTGATGTTTGAGAACAAGACATTTTATGAAATCATGATTTCTTTGAGGAATTAAATGTTGAACTCCTATCCTGTACTAAACACAGGGCAAGGAGCTAAGGATTCAAAGATGAATAAATGCGCCATGGTTCTTACTGTTCTAATCTAATGGTGAAAACAGAGAAAACAATAGAACAATGAGCTAAAGAACAAATAATGCAAGGTTTCATGAGAGCACCTGAAAGGGGCATGTTTATTGGAGTTGGGTATCAGGGAGGACCTCCAGAAGAAGAGTTTGCTAAAAGACCTAAAGGATGGGCAGGAATTAGTCAGTGAAAGGCTGGGCAGGGAAATAGCCTCGCACAAGGAATGGCATACATGAAGAGTACAGGTCTTATGACAGACTACAAGGACTTAATTGTTTTCATTGTACTTGTCATCAAATTATACATGTATTTATTTGGTTTTTTTGTCTATACCTCCACTAGAAGAAGGGCAGATTTGTCTAGTTGGTGCACTGCTATATATACATCTTTTGAATAGTGCATATGCGGGGTATACAGTAGGAGCTCTATAAATACTTGTGCAATGAGTGAATAAATTTCAACACAGCTTTGTTACTTTCTGCTTGCAGTTTTCAACCAGGAACTCTGGTTACTTTAATCTGACAATTAAACTTGAGAGTCTGCAATCCTATCACTTCTTTGCATACCAAGGATCTCCTGACCTAAAAAGAGTACTTGTCCTTGTTTTCATATTAAACACTATAGTTTACTCAATAGCGGTATTAAGGACAAAAAAAGACAATGAATATTATCTTTGTTAAGGAAGACTATTAATATTTATTGTCTTTCCATGTGCTTTATGAACCACCATGAAGACACAGTTATAGTGATACAGCTGTGGTGTGCTCATGTGTTTGTACACTAGTATATAGTGCAGTGTACTGGTTTAAGTAGAGTCCCCTCAAATGCATGTCTACCTGAAATCTCAGAAGAGGACCTTATTGGAAAATAGGGTCTTCATGGAGGTAATTAGTTAAAATGAAGTCATACTGGATTAGGGAGGTTCTAAATCCATTGACTTGTCTCCTCATAATAAGAGACTCACAGAGAAAGAGGGAAGATGGCCATGTGAAGATAGAGGTAGAAATTGGAGTGATGCAGCTCCAACTGAGGAATGACCAAGGACTGCTGGCAACTGTCAGAAGCTAGGAGAAAGAGATGGAACAGATTTTTCCTCAGAGCGCTCAGAAGGAACCAATTCTATCGACAACATGATTGCAGCCTTCTAGCCTCCAGAACTGTAAGAGAATACATTTCTGTTGTTTAAATGTGTGATCACAGAGCAATTGGAAACTAACATATACAATTGCTCAATTGTCTCCCTATCACAATTATTGAAAAAGTGAAGAAAAGGAGCTCCTTCAGCCCCAATTCTTAAATGCTGGTCACAAAAACTGGCACCTAATATAGGTTGAAATGAAATAATTTCAGCTCTGGATACCAGACAAAAAAAATTTCAGGTTTCCTGAGTGAGTCCTAAAGTCTTTCTGAAGAATCACAGTAAAATATTGAGCTGAGGCAAAACTAACAAATGTGAAAGTAGACAAGTTTAGTTCTAAGAATTAGTAATTCTGATGCAATCAAGGTGGAGAATTGTGAATAACAATTTTATTTCTGGCATTGTTCCACTTCCTCTTTCAGAAAACTTTCCTTTTTCCCTCCCAAGCCCACCCTCCACCTCCATCATCCTGTCCCCACTAATGGCTAATTCTCTCATGCAATACCCCAAATTCTCAATTTGTCTCTTTATCCCTCTGTTTCAAAACTCAACTAGATTAAAGGCTTCATTTCTGTGTATTTGACACCTTCGTGAAAGGCAGCATGACCCAGTCAACAGTATAGAATGGAAAGTCCAGTTTAACCAACTACTATGTTGAGCAATCTTCACAAGTCCTGAGACATGTCTGAAGCTCTGATTCTCTGTGAACTATGTAGAGTGCTTCTTTAAAAAGACTCTTTCACTATCACATTAGAACAATGTAATCAATGAACTCATGCTGGAGAGTTGTATCCTTCCAGAGATACTCATTTTCAAAAGAAATAAAGCCAAAAAAGAGAACACTTACAGGAGATTCTCTGGCACTTGTAAGAGAATACTGAGGCTTGAGACTGTCCAAGAGAGCCACAACCCCTCATTTCATGGAGAGCTACTTACTCCACTTATTTAACTGAGCATTTATATGATGTGATACATATAGAAGGTGATTAACAAGCAGGAATTATTAGATAATCAAATGGTTCTGACCCAATTATGGGCGAGGATTTCTCTTTGAGCAAAGTGTATATTAAATTTGCAATTAATTTTTAATTAAATGAAACTGAGCACTGTCTTACATACTTTAATGTGCAGTTGACTTCTGAGTATATTTGGATAATTCCAACAGTGTTACCATTTTTCATTACATCTTAATGCACACTTTTACTCCTTTTTACATTTCTGAAATGAAGATGAACTTACAATTGGTTGGAATTAATTAGCATCTTTACTCTTTCTTGGTAGTACATAATTAATGGAATCTTAAATTCACGGAAATATAATATATGGGATTCCATAAAATGAATATTCAAGAAGTCCTGCTGGGTGTCAAATATCAAGTATACAATCCAGTGGGTCAACATGATCTATTTTAATTTTTTTGACATTTAGTTTTGGAGCATCAACTTTCAAAATATTAAAAAAGACAGATATGAACAAGGTACATGTGTAAAAAGAGTACGCTTCACAACTGCTTAATGCACAACTTCTAAATATATGCCAATAGATTAAGAAATTATTCAAAGTTTAGGGAGAGTTGACATCCCAGAAGGATTTGTTTCATATTTTGATATTTTTAAATAAGCCATGCACTTTCAAAAATTAAAGTGAATATATATTCATTTTATCATGAAACTTGCTCACCCCTTGAAATAATTATATATATCCTCTAGGTCAGCACAAGACTTGGGTTTGAAAATTACTACCTTGTACCCATAAATATTTATGTAAGAATGCCCAAGATTTTATAACTCTTTTAAGCAATCTGAAAACTGTTCATTCTTCCCAAGTGATTTTGAGAAAATCATTTACAAAAAAAGAAAGCCATGAATTGATAACCTTAGTACGGCAAGTTTATGTTTCATTTTACAAATCTTCCATTATTTTGGATTAAGGTAAACATAGCCATGTGATATTCCACACCATAATTAATGTTTTGATTAGCCTGGTGATGATGATCAACGTCAATCATGTACTTGCCTTCTCTAAGAGATTGTTTTGTTTTCAGAATGACATTTCATTGTCTGCCAAGACTCGAACATCCTTATTGCTTTGACTCATTCTGGTTTTATATTTTTGATTCACCATTCTGGCTGCAGTTACCCAAAGACCAGATCAACATATTTCAAGATTTTATACACCTGAACCAGTCAAAGACTATAATCAATTCTGGAATCCTCAAGTCTATAAAACTCTCTGAAGCTGTAAGAAATATTACAATGGGCAGACTTGTTGCATGATGGATTCTCGAACTTAAAGTTTCTGAGGCAGCTCAGAATGGTACAGCCTGACAAAAATCTGTAGCAGCTCATGACAGCATTCAAAATAAATCCTGTATTGATTTGAACAATTCTCATGTGAAAGGAAAGAGTTAGATAAAAAGAGGGAATATATCAAGGGATCCACAGAAATTTCAAAGCAAAATAAAATCCTACAGTTATTAAAACAAACAGCAATTTCTCTCTTTTCCCTGAAGCTTGACCATAGATAACAAACACAAAACTGTCAAAAATCAATTTTAGAATGTTAATTTTACAAAAGGCAGTAAAAACAGCCCATATGTCCATCAGCTGATAGATAAATAAATTAATTAAGTAATAAAATGTGCTATATCACAGAATAGTTTATTATCTAGAAATACAAAGAAATGAAGTACTGATAACATGTTACAATGTGTATGAACCTCAAAAACATTATGCTAAAAGAAAGAAGCCAGTTATAAAAGACCACATAATGTTTGATCCAATTTATATGAAATATCCATAACAGGCATTCCTATAGATACAAAAGTAAGTTGGTGATTGCCTTGGATTGGGGATGGGCGGCAGATGGGGAGCAACTACTAATGGATTTCTTTTGGGGTGATGAAAATGTTCTAAAATTAGATTGTGATGACAGTTACACAACTCCATGAATATACTAAGAACCATTAAATTGTACACTTTAAATGGGTGAATGGCATGGCATATGAATTATGTCAATAACACCATATTTTTAAAAAGACAATAGTTTAAAGGCAAAACTTTTTCTTCCCAGTAAATAGCAAGAACTCTCCCCATGGGCAGAAACAGAGATTCTCTGCCTCAAGCACTGAAAAAATGAAAATTTGCCAGAGAAATAGGTGCCCTTAGCAGAAATTTACTGCAGAGAAGTATGGATGCAGGCAGTTACCAGATTCTATTACCTACATTTAAACAAATGATTCTAGTAACCAGAAAACAGTTCTTGGGTCCTAAGGAGGGTTGCCAGATAAAAATCTGAATTTCAGAAAATGAACAGGTTTGTAGTATAAGTCTGTCCCACTTATTACATGGAATGTACTTTTACTAAAAATCTGCACATAGTTTGTCTGAAATTCAAATTTATCTGAATGTCCTATATTTTGTTATTGTTGCTAAATTTGGCAACCCCGTGCCTGGGATTATTTATTTACTTTGGGGGGATATAGAACTCTTTCTTACAATGAGCTCTGAGCAGCTGAAATCAAAACCAGGTCAGGTATAGGTGAAAATGAGAGAAAAGCGTCCCATGCCCCAGACCACGCATTCAGTACTTGACACACCCAGTCCTGTGCAGACTCTGGAAACGCCATAATGGACAGGATGGACTAAGAGCATAGAGACTGGCAAACCAGACAGAGAAGCAAAAAAGCAATTAGTCTGATGGGTGATAAACAAGAGAGGATGAGTAGAAGACAGCAAGAGAAGAGGAAAAATCAAAGAATTTCAAGCAGAGGGAAAGAATGGTTAAAGGCTCAGAGATGAACATGGTTAAACATAACTAGTTTAAGGAAAAAATGATGTTCCATATGAAAAAAAATACAGCGAGGAAGGAATGGTGAAGAGATGATCTTAGGGAGGCATTTTAAAGATGATTTTTAAGAGAATGAGTCATCTTAAAAGCATTAATTTTACATAAGGGAGAAACATGATCACATTGCTTTAAAAAAAAATCACTCTGGTTCTCAATTGAAGGACAGACTACAGAGAAACACATTAGAAGATTATTGCAGTCATTTGGAAAAGAAATGATAGTGATGATGGGGAGAAATGAACCTAGCCAAAACATAATCAGGAAGCAGAACCTAGGAAGTGGTGATTGAGTGGCTGTGACAATGAAGGAGTGAGAGTCAAGTCAAAATCCCTGACTAGTCATATTGTCATTCATTAAAATAGTGAGTACTGAAGAGGGAGGAGAGAAAGAGAATTGTAAGGAAAGAGTATCAGGTCACTTTTTGGTACATGGAGCTTGAGGCATCTCAAGTGTATTTGAGCAGTGACTTCCATCCGGTAAATAGTTTCATATAGATAATGGAGAACTCAGGAAAGGGTGACTCCTGGAGACAGATTTGGGAGGCATCATCTCGGAGAAGGAAACTGAAGTTTGAGAATGGATGAGCATGTGCAGAGAATGGGTTCTGGATGAGAAGAGAAGAGGGGTTAGGACAGAACCCTGGAGAGCACCAACATTTAAAGTCCCCATTGAGGAGTGGTGGCTGTCAGAAATACTCATGGGAAACTAGAAGTTGGCTGATAATGTCATAAAATCAATAGAAGAGTTCCAGGAAATGGGAGCTAAATTAGAACTTTTAGACACATTTTTAACATATGGTTTCTCTCTCCCATAGGGAATTCAAATTTAAATATAACTTTATATATATGTATGTATATTAAAATCAAATAAGATTATATTAAATATATAATTTAAATTTTAAAGTATATTTATTATATATTTATCCATCCATAAAGTATAAATTCAGTATGTGTTGAAATTACAAAGTCTTCTTTCTAAAGTTTTTCTGAGCAAAGAATTCAGATATATTTATTGAATCTAAATTTCTTCAATTCTTTGTTCTGATTTTCCAAGAGTCACAAGCGTGTGTTTAATCTACCTGCTAGATAATCTTAACCTTCAAGCAGGGACTGATTAACATTATTGAATGTTACCAAGAAGACAATAAAATTAAAACTTCAGCATACCCTCTGCATGTTGAGACAAAGATAGTGGCAAATTTGACAAATTCATGAGAGATGGGTTGGAACCAAAATAACAATGAGTTGTGAGTTGTAGACTAAATAGGAAGTGTGTGGGGAGGTGTGGTGAATGTAAACAGTGGTCATATGCAACCCTTTCAAGGAATTTATCTCTGGAGCAAAGGAGAAAGTTAGTTCAAAGGCTGGACAGAGATGTGAAGTTGAGATTTAAGATGGGGCAGTTTGTGGTGTGTTTAAATACTGATGGGAGGTATTGGATTCTGTAGAAGGAGAAAGGAGATTGGTTCCAGAGAAATGTGCCACATCTGGCCTTAGAGAGAATGGACTCCTACTTTGTGAGATAAAGAAGGAACACAAGAATGGATGCAGTTGTTGACAAACTTGTCAATGTCATGGCAGGAATCTGAAAGTGTTTCCTCTAGTGGCTTTACTTTCTTCTGAAATAAGGGGAAAAATAACTGGTTGAGTGTAAAGGAAAAAATGGTACAGTCAAGAGATTCAAGGTGAATGGTAAAAAAAAAATGGGCTGCTGAGAAGAATGAAGAAGTTGACTATGAAACTATTGTGGCTGGGGAAGAAAGACAGTAGGACAAAAGCTAATGATATAACTCGCTACTATGAGTAAAGTAATATAAGACCATTTTAATACACACGGATACACAATAATAGAAATACCTTCCTAACACAACTTTTGATGTATTATAAAGATGAAAATGAAAAGAACTCCATTTACAGAAGAATAATCCTTCCTTCAAAGCAAAATACTCCAGAATGATGTCTGGAACATAAGTTGCTCCTGCATAACTGCTTATAAATTCAGAAAAGCAAGTTCAATTTATTAGTCATCTACAATTCCATTATCCATGGTTAGATGCTAGAAACACTGATGTGAATAATCCAAGACAGCAGATATTTCAAAATGATTTAAACTGGGTTTTGAAAAGCATAATTATTTACATTGCATTTACATCCCTAATTTGTTTGACTTAGGCAAATATTAAAACTAGTTTGAGTTCTCTTGGAAAATATTCAGTGATATCAAGGATTAGAAGATAGCATTTAAAAAGACATCAAACCAAGATTTACAGTTAACAATAGAAAATAAAATTAATCCTTGGGTACACAGGTGGTTCAGTGGTAGAATGCTAGCCTTCCCTGAGGGAGACCTGGGTTCAATGCCTGAACCATGCAACTTCCACCCCTCAAAAAGAAAAGTATTCCCTCTCCTGTACTGAAATAAATTTCTAACAAAACCCTTTTTTCCAATTATAAAATAATTAATAAATCAATGAAGATAAATAAGTGAGCCCTAAACTGTCTGATCTAGAGCCATTCCCATTCTCAACCTGATCTTAGTTCTAGCATGTGTATACATTAGATGAAGGAGTACTGGGGATGGCCCAGTGGCCAACTCTAAGCAAATTATACTCCCCTCATTTCCTTCATCCTCTCATTCAATTTATCATCTCAGTAATCATTCAAATACAGGGTTAACAGCTGAAATCACACAGACTAATGACAAAGATGACCTAAGTAAATCATCAATTTAAAATCATGGGCTATGATTTATGATGGTTGTGTTCCATAAGGGAAAGCAGAGGATTCCCCACCTCAGGCTGGTGTAATTTATGAATACTTCTCCGAGAAGATGTACTTTGAGTTAATTCTGAAAGAATAAGTAAGAGTTAGACAGGTGGAGAAGGAGGGGGATCAAGTACTATAATTAAAGACAGGGGATCAGTTTGGACAAAGATGTGAGAAACATCACAAGGCATTCCTGAAAGTAATCTTCTCTATCTGGAGTACAGGCTTCAGATCCTGGAGAGATTTGTACGATGAGCTAAGAAAGTGGATAATATCCTGAGAGTTATAAGGGTTTATTGATGGAAAGTTTGGAATAACATGAAAAAAATTATGTTTTGGAAAAATTTCTCTAAATGGATTGAGGAGGTCTGGAGAAGACTTGAAGCAAAAAGATAAGCTAAGGTGTCTCAGTGAGGCAGATGCAGTGGAACTGGAGAAGCTGAATTCAAGAACTATTAAGGGGTCTTTAATATTGGTGTGGTGATTGATTAGAAGGAAGAGGTAATGGGAGCAAAGGAAGCACCTAAGCTAATTCTCAAGTTTCTGGTTTGGACATGGAATGAATGTTGGCATTAACACTCATTTAAATTAGAGATTATAGAAGGAGTAAAAGGCTTGGTCAGAGGGAATGAGTTCAATTTGGAGATGCTAAATTTTGAATGTCTATGAGGATATCTTTGTAGAGACAATTGAGGAGTCAATTAATTAGGTCTGTCTACAAGAAACAGGTCAAAGCTGGAGCTTTAGATTGGAAATCATCATAATATAGGTGAATGTGTAAGGCATAGCCTAAAGGAAATGGAACAAAAAGAAAGAAGTAGAGAAAAAAAAAAGAAGAAAGAAAAAAATCCTAAAGGATTGAACTCATCCCATCAATGAAAAGATAGTCCCACTCAATGGGCTTAAAGGAGCAAAGATTGAGGTAGGGTTCATCCTTTCTGTATCCCAGTCAACTCAGTTCAGTTATTCCATTCAAAATAAATTTTAAATGCTTTGTTAGTGTGTTTTTAGTTTTTTTTTATTATTTTATCATGTTTCATAATCCATAATTTTAAGTCTTTCTCTTTCATAAAATAATTCCAATGTTAAGGAAAATAGGTTGACAGTGTTTTCTTACTCTTTTTAATTGATTAAAAACTTGAATCAATCTACAGATCATTCAAAATTTACATGATAGCATATAAACTGACATTCATTGACAAAGTAGATACACCTTATGGTAGAGTGCAAATAAACAGCTACAAATTTCACCTTTTTCTGTAAGCATGCCCCTATGCAATGGAATTTTTTTCCCTCCTCTTGAATCCAAGGTTGGTATTTTTCCTTGGTTTGGTCAAATGGATATTAGCAAAAGTGATAGAAGCAGAGACTTGAAAAGCAGTTGGATATTGGGGCTTGTCTTCTCTTGCTTCTGGTAAACCTCCCTTCTCTGTGTGAAGAAGCCCAGGCCAGGCTTTTGGAGAATGAGAGGCTATTATAAGGCAGAAATGAGCCTTCCCAACTAAAAGCCATAGACCAACTAACCTTCCAACTGTAAAATGACTTGTTATTTTAAGTCACAGAGTTTGGTATAAGTTTGTCATGCAACAATGAGTAATTGACATACCACCTTCTATAATTGAATAAGAAATCATTTAATTTGCTTTAGTTTCCAAATTATGATCTGATATATGAAGTGAACCTCACAGCAGGCAAACTATGTCTCTTCTGGACAAAAAAACACAAAAAAACAGTGATGATACACTTAAGCATATTTTAGAGTGTATTGAGATATCTTAAATCATGACAATTAAGTATCTTGAATTTTAATCACAGTTAATAGCTTGGATCAAGTCTGAATTGAGAGACAAGAAGCTTTGAGAAATTTTCACCTTGTAGCTACACATTTTAAAACTTTATAATGAAACGACACAATCAGGGTTTTTTTTTTATCCAAATGGAACACTGATACTATTATTACTGACCTTTTATTTTTCTTTCAAACTCAATAAATGCTCTAAAACCTAATTTGAGAACTATGCCATAGAACTATCAAAAAAAAACCTAAGATGAAAATATTTCATAATAGATATTAATATTGTACCCCAAATTCACAAAATGAAACGTGTTAGGATAACATTATCACAAGATAAAACTAATTAGAATAATTATAGACAAAGGTTATGAATTATTCATCTTTGTGTCACCCATAGTCCCTCTAGTTTAGGAGGCTCTGGATATGTGTTTGGTGAATGAGCAAGTGAATGAATTATTGAGTGAGTGAATGATTAATGGGCCAATTGTATCGTTCCAGGCTTTACTATATGGGGTTGTTGTACTTCAATAGACATGATTTGACCCATGATATAACTGACTCCATATAATTAATGAGTCATTTCATAACAAGGTTCTGCTGGTATTGTACTCATAAATGAAATCATGTTAATAACTCTGAAAGAATTATCTCAACCAAGAGACCCCTCTATTCAAGTTAGATATTTCTTATTTCCACCCAATATCCATAAAGGATTGCACTTTTCTTTTAAAAGCACCAAATAAGCCAGTTTAATTTCTGCTTAATTTACAAGTTGTGTCTGTAGTTACAGACATAGATTTATAATATATTTATATTTAGAAGATAAAACTACTGATTGTGCTTGTTATCTGGGTGACCAGGTTGGGATAAAAAAACCCTTGACCTGACCAACAGTTTTATCCACACAGTACAACCACACTATGGTTGGCAGCTGAAGGCTTATTTGCATAACTTAGAAATATTTGTGACCCCACCATTTAAAATCATGCTCTGCTCATTATTGTTATTCATAAGTAGCAATGCTTTTTTTCCAGTTGAGGAAAGCAAAGGTGTTCTGCCCAAATTCCAGAAGTATGCAGAATCATATGGAATTTTACATTGTGGGATGGTTACAGCTTTTTTTCTGCTCATTCTGTTTTTGCCAGCCTTCCTTCACTTAGCAAATAGCAACCATGTAAGTCTACCATTGGTCATGCATTCTTTACACTTGCCCAGTCTCAAAGCCTCGTACTTCAATAAATACACAGATACACTAGCTAAGTTTAGATCCCCAGCATTTGACTTGGCTACTTAAAGTCATATATTACTTATAAGAGAAACTGATGAGACCACCCAAGACATCATTTACTCTTTTACTTATTACTTCCTTATTGAAGCACCAGCCACCGATCTAGGTACTGAGGATATGACAATACCAGAGTTCCTGCCACAATGGAGCTTTTACTGTAATAAGGCATATTTCTCAACCCATTTCAGAGCAAAGAGAGCATCTCTTCTATCATTGAGACCACTACTGTGAATCTAATAGGTGCTTAATGAATGCTGGTCGACAGTATTCTGGAAAAACCCAGGTTGTGCTAAATATATATCTCACATCTTATTTGCCAGTGAGCTTTAAAGAACACAGTTCTTCTGATTGATTCCATTATTCACTCCCGCTTAACCTGGATCTCTGTATCTACTAAGCAACAAAAAAATACAGTGTCTTTAGCTCTCTATCCTATTGTCAATTAAAATAATTTACTGGCTATATTTTATTCCTTTCTTCAAGCTGGGACATGGGTTTGTTCTTCCCAGACTTATTTCAGGCCTTTGATCTTGTGTTTACTCTGTCAAGCTTTTCATGTGTCTTATTAGAATTTTTCTTGGGTTTCTCAAATTTATTCTAGGTTGTGCATGTGCCAGTTCACAGCATGGATTTTAGAAGGCTTGAAATCCTGCCTCACCTTTTCTCCATGTATGTTGTTCTGACATCAAAATTCATCAACACACACATCAGCTAGAGGCAAGTCACATAAAAGGTGACCAGTAAGCATAAACACAAGCACAGCATTCACTTGCTCATTCTATGCCCTACAGACTCAGTCATCTTAGAAGTTTATTGATCAATTGGTTATTTATCCCCAAGACTATATTTTAGAAATCCTAAGGAAGAGTTACTGATATATTTCTATCACAAAACTTCTTTGACAAATCCCACTTATTTAACTTCATATTTCTTATTCAATATAAAATCTCCCAAACGAGATCTTATTTTGTCATATCCCTAAAATTGGGTTTAAAAAGGTTAAACATCTTATTACCCAAGTGTCATTCCCTTTTGAAGTTTTATAAATACCGTATAGTTCAGCCTTTGCCCTCTATCCAATCTAAGAAAACGTAGAGGGAGAAAAATGAAACTCTAAAACCTATTAGTAAAAACACTTCTGGAGAATTAGAAAGTAGGATTGTGTAAATTGCTTGGTATAACATCCTGGAGAGCAGCAGGTACAAGAATACATTCATTAAAAATTACTAGATTGTGATCTCTACCCCTCAAGCCTCAAACTACAGAACAATCAAAACGCATGTGTTTATTCACCTCCTATGTTCACAGCAATATGCTAGTTCTTATGAAGAGAAAAAGGTTACCCCTCCCTAAAATGTTAATGAAGTAATAAGATCAAATAATGAAGTACATGACCATGAACAAAAATGGTATTTGTAGCAAAATAACACATACCATTTTCTAAAAAGCAAAATCAATGGCTAATTGAATGGTACCACTAATTAGCACTAAAGGAGTTCAGACACAAGAGTGTGTATCAAGTAGTCTACAAGCTTTACTCAAAAGTGTGAACTCGCAGAAGAGGGATCAAATTTATACAGTTGCACCCAGAATTTGGAGCCCATTGGTTAGGTGGAATAATGAAGCAATGAGGCAAGAATTAGCATGGAAGTGACTGCCTAAGGAGGCAGGATTTACATCTATCATACTTCCTTGGTTTTCCAGGAGCTTTTTGAACACCCTTCCTATGTTGGAGAATTTGTGCCTCCCCAAAGTAGAAGCTAGAAAGTTTCTTTCCCAGTCTCCCTAGGAGCTAGGGTATGGGCATTTGACCTGGGCTTTCTAATGCACTCCATGGAAAACATGAGGCTGGAAGGGTGTGAAATGAATGAGAGGGTGCAATGTTGAGTTGATGCTGACAAGGACTACAAAGGTAGTCAGCTTTCAGATGTTGTTGTGACAGTGACTCTAGCACAAGTATGCCTTGTCAACTACAGAGCCTATACCCAGCAGCAAATCGTCCAGTGGAGTAATGCAATCCTATAATTGGAAACTGTTCCCGGCTGCAAGCTCACCAACCTTGATTCTCTGGCCATTTTAGATATTGTCTGAGGTGGCCGCTATCCTTCAGTAAATTTCTTTTTCTGTTTAAAATAGTGAGAGTGGATTCTTTTGATTGCAATTACAAACCTTAATGGAAACCTGGCTAAGCAGAGCAGAATGTGCATCTTGAATCAATATTTGTCTAGGAAGAAAGAAAAAAAGCATATTATTTAAAATTCTAAGCTTAGATAAAGCTCTGGAAAACTAGGGAGCAAATTGAGTGACAAAAGGACATGAAGCACAATAAATTTAATATAATAGTATAATATGAGAAGCAGCATTCACACTGGATGTTTAACATTTGCTGCCCTGTCCCACCTGCTCTATTCCCCTTGCTGTATACCACTCTGTGCCCTGCAAGGCTTAACTCTGTCCTCTGCATCATTGGCCTAAGCTGCTGTCTAGCTTTAGGCTTGGTTCTGCCAAAGAGGAACATCACTGAAAAAGGAGTGTGAGATCAGAGAAGTCAATTCCCTTGTATCCCTCCCTGGAAGGTCTTGTGAACTGACACCTACCTTGATGAAAGTTCTCAACTCCTGTCAGGTGGTCTTACTCATCCCATGTTCCCTCTTTGAGTGCTTTTCTTCAAACTTTCAGACTCAGAGATGGTAAGGGAGCTCCAAAGTTATGAGTCCCAGAGTACCACATTATTATCTGGGTTTCCCCGCACTCTACCACACTTCTGCAGATGATTCCTTTATTAAACTCTCTTTAACCTACCCAGTTGAGTGTGCCGCCATTTTCCTGTTGTAATCCTGACTAATCAAGTATTATATATTATTTGAGAGTACATGTCCTTAATAGCACAAAAACATGCAGGCAAATAAGTACACATAATTCAGGAGAGTGGTTATTAACTGGAGGGTGGGATGGGAAGCAGAGGAGTTAGATTGGAGAATGGTACACAGGACACACAGAGACAGCCACTATCTTTGTCACATAAGTCATAGAAAAATCTATTCTTAAGATGAATCATGGGAACATGAATGTTTCTAATATCTTTCTTTATAATAACAGTTGTATGTTTGAGATGGTTAGGTTCTGGTGTCAACTTGGCCAAGTGAAGATGCCCGGTAGTCTGGGCATGCAAGCATTGGCCTGACCATTGCTGCAAGGATATTTTGTGGCTGGCTCATAAACCAGGTGTATTAAATCATCTGCCGGTTGATTAAATCAGTGGCTGATTACATCTACAATCAACTGTCTCATTGTGTCTCCCACAATGAGAAAATCCAATCAGCTGACGGCTTTTAAGGAAGGAGAGAGACTCTTTGACTTCTTCTTCAGTCAGCAAAGCTTCTCTTGTGAAGTTTGTCCTGACCCTTCATTGGAGCTTCCAGCTTCACAGCCTGCCCTAAGGATTTCGGACTCTTTCATTTCCATGGTTGCATGTACACCTTTATAAATCTCATATTTAAATATATCTCCTGTTGGTTCTGTTTCTCTAGAGAACCCTAACTAATACAATGTTATAGTCCTTAATTTAACACTTTTTCATTCATAAGAGGTCAAAGTTTACGTTTTATTCCATATGAATATCCAATCAATCCTGTATTATTTGTTAAAAAGATGTCTTTCCCTGCCCAGGGGCGCCTTTGTAATAACTTAGGTGACCAAATATTTTTGAGTTAGTTTTTTGGACTCTTTATTCTATTCTCCACCTATTTATAGGTCCTTGTACCATTATCTCACAATTTTAATAACTGTAGTTTTATGGCACATCTCATTAATCTGCATCTGATCATGCAAGACCTCCATCTTTGTTATTTCAAAATTTCTTGGCTACCCTATATTCTGGAGCAGCTACACGGAAAAATCTGAGATTAAGGTATGGTAGCCCATGACAAACTCTGGGATCTGTCCTGTAACTACCCGTTGAAGAATGCTTTGAAAACTACTCCTTTTTTCTTTCTTTGCTTTGTATATATGTTATATTATACAATAAAAATAGTTTTAAAAAATGACAAATAAATAAATAAATAATGAGGGGGTAAGGGATAAAATAAAGTTGGATAGATTGAAATACTAGTGGTCAATAGAGGGAGGAGTAAGTAAGAGTTATGGGCTGTATAGGTTTTTTCTTTTTTCTTGTTATTTCTTTTTCTGGAGTGATGTAAATGTTCTAAAAATGATCATGGTGATGAATATACAACTATATGATGATATTGTGACCCATTGATTGTGTACTTTGGATGGACTGTGTGTGTGTGTGAAGATATCTCAATAAAAATATTTTTTAAAAAATGTCTCCACTATTTTGGGCCTTTTTCATTCCCACATAAATAGAAAATCAATTTGTATTTCTTAGAAAATAAATTTTGAAATAAAAGTCTCCCAGAGGAAACAAATAAATACAAACAGACAAGCAACTTTCTGGTTTTGTTGCTGCTGTTATTTCTATTGGAATTTCATTACATTTGGAAAGAATTGACATTTTTATAATATTGAGTCTTCAAACTCATGAACATGGAAAATCTTTCCATTTATTTACTTCTTCTTTAACTTAACTGAGTAATATTTTATAGTTTTTCTGTGTGGAGATTTTTATCATCTTTAATGACATTTATTCCTAGGTATTTTGATATTATTGTCCATTTTATTGTTTTATTAAAGCTTTAAATTAGCATATTTTGACTACTTATCCTTTACATTGCATATTATAAGAAAATTAATTTGGGAAGCTCCCAGTTATATGATCTCTCCTGACACAGATGGATTCAATTGAAATGTTTCTTGCAAGAGTAAGTTCAAAGTAAATTTTTAAATATATAACCTAAAATTACCTATTTTATCCACTTTCAATCATACAGTTCCCTGGTGTTACTCATTCCCAATATTATGCCACCATCACCATGTGTGTTTTATTTCTTTCTTTCCAATCTTTACAATTTTTTTCTCGCCTTATTGTACTGACAAGGACCTTTAGTACAATGTTGAATGGAAATGGAAATAGCAAGCATTCCTGTTATCTCATAAGGAAGTAAATTACAATATTTCATCAACAAATATTATGCTTTCTGTAAGAATTTCTGTAAATACTATGTGTCAGATGGAGGCATGCCTTCCAATCCTAGCTTAAGAAATTTTATCATAACAAGTATTGAATTTTAGAAAATAATTTTACTGCATCTGTTGACGTGAATGGATGATTTCTCCTCTCCTTCACTTTGTAAATGCAATTAGTTAAGTTCATTGATTTTTGAATGTTAAAACCATCTTCCATTCTTAGAATAACCCAACTAGGTTATTGTTTTAACTTGGGATCCCTTGGTAATAGAACTGAGTCAAGGATTTGGTTGAGAGTAGTCAACAGGGGATTGAAAAGAAACTCTGAAAGGGGAATGGAAAAGTGAAAAGAGAGAAGGGAAGAAAGAAGGCCAACAAAAGGTGAATATCAAGCCAGTGGCCATGGTGGGTGACTGGAGCATAAGCCCGCTCGGAAACTCTTAAAAATTGTGTAGGCACATGTCTCAGAGTAATCCCACCTGAGAAAGATAAGAGAACCTGAATATCTATGAACCAACTCCTCCGATCCTGTTCCGTGCAATCAATCATTTATTGAGAACTGTTTTTGGAGGATCTTAATTCTCTGGTATGACTAACCTCCAGGTATGGAGACAGAGTAGTCTTATCCACTTTCTCTCAAGAAAACACCCTAAAACAACAGATAAAGACAGTGAAGTTAGAAATTGATAAGCGCACAGGCCAAATCTGCCACACTGGTAAAATATTATCTTTTCAACACATTATGGGATTTTGTGGCTTATATCATGTTTAGGATTTTTGGTTTTATGTTCATGAGTGAGATTGATCCTTTCTTATACTGATCTGGTAATTGGCCATTGGTAATATTTCTTCTTTAAATGTTTGAAAGCATTGGCCTGGATGTTTCATTCTGCGAAATATTTAAATTAGGGACTCTGTTTCTTAGAAGGAACTAACCAGATTTTCTTTTCTTACAATAGTTTTAACAAATTTCAGTTTTAAAAATACATGTTTACTTCATCTGAATTTCCAAATTCATTAGCGTAAAACTTTACCTGTCATATTTATATTGATTCAAGGCAGTATTTTTATCTTCTTAAACAAAACACTTGGCACATCTGGGATTGATAATTTCACAATCATTCAGTGCTACCTAAGATCAACTATCAGACTTATATTTGGCCTTATATAACTTAACAAAGCAAAAATATTCCCCAAAGTGTATTTTTGCCTCCACACAGCTATAAACTTTGTAACTTTGAATGCAATTCATTCATTGGAAATAAAATTAAATTTCACCTCACCTAGCACTAGTGACACAAATCATAAATATATAGGAAGTATCTAGAAACTCAAGAGTGCAAACCAAATTAAAGCAAGAAATTTAGATTTTGAGTTTCAAACTAGAAATGATAGATGAAGCCATAAGAAATGGCGCAAATTCCAGACAACTGTGTACAGAGAAAAGTGCCAAGTTTGAAGAGGAAGGGAAATGGAAAGAAGCTTTGTAACAAAAATAAAATAGGAAAGGTGTAAAAGAAAGGGGAAGAACCAAGTATTAGGCATGTCAAAGAGGAGCTTTAAGAGGGAAGAACTGGTCAGCAAAGCCAATTTTGAATAGTGCTCTTGGAGAATGAGGGCTGATTAAGATCACTGGTTTTGGAAAAACTATCAATGGTGACATTGAAGAGAATAGTTTCAGTAAAGTAGCAGATGTTAGTGATGAAAAAGTACAAAATGTGGATAATGGCTTGTTTCTCTGATTTTAAATAACAGTCTGTACTGAAGTCATACTGCCAAGTGATTAAGAGATTCTGAAATGTTTCTGTGACCAAAAAAGGAAATTTCTCTATGTAGCTGTGCAGTTTGAAGCTATTAAGTACCCCAGAAAAGCCATGCCCTATTTCCTGATCCTATCTTGGGGGACCATGTTCTTTTTATCTTGATTCAATATTGTGGGGTGGAAACTTTGATTGGATTGTTTCCATGGAGATGTGCAAACCCAGTTGTGCGTGGGACCTTTGATTAGATGGAGATGTGACTCCGCCCATTTAAAGTGAGTCTTGATTAGTTTACTAGAGTTCTTTAAAGGGGGAAACATTTTGGAAAAACCTCAGATGCAGATGTAGTCACAGATGTTTGGAAATGCAGAAGCCCCAAGAGATAGAGCTGCTTCAGAGATGACAGAGCCTACAGAGGCACCTAGACACAGACATTTGGAGATATAGAGCCCAGCAGATATCACCCTGTGCCTTCCCATGAAATTCTAAGCAAGCCAGAAGCCAGAGTTGTATCCTGGAGGAGGCAAGTGAAGGCCCACAGATGCTTAGAGAGGAAACCACCAGCATCAGAAGCTGGAAGCAAAGGAACCGGGAACAAGGACCAGCAGATGACAGCTATGTCCCTTCCCAGCTGACAGAGATGTTCCATGCCATCAGGTTTCTTGAGTTAAGTTATCTTTCCCTAGATGCCTTAGTTTGGACATTTTTAAGGCCTTAGAACCGTAAACCTGTAACTCTGATTACAAGAGTAAATTCCCTTTATAAAAAGCCAACCCATGTCTGGAATATTGCATTCCAGTAGTATTTAGCAAACCAATACAATAGCCTTACCAATCAAGATGCAGGCAGAATAAATGATTGAAGATGTTATAAGTAAAACAGGTCTAATGCCCAAAGGTCAAATACGTTACAGCCCAAACAACAACCACTTCTTCTTTGAACCTGATATCTAAAGTCCCATAAAGCTTTATATTAAAAGAAAGCACTGCTCTTCTTTCAGCATCTTATGTTACTTAAAGTGTTGTGCCAATCTCTGCAATAAAAGAAAAAAAATGACAATTTTAAAAAATTATTAATTAAAAAAATTTAACAAATGAACTAAAACATCAACATATATAATCAGTAATTCACATTATCATCACTTAGTTGCATATTCATCATTTCTTAGAACATTTGCATCAATTCAGAAAAAGAAATAAAAAGACAACAGAAAAAGAAATAAAATGAAAACAGAAAAAAAAATTATACATACCATACCCCTTACCCCTCGCTTTCATTAGCATTTCATACTAAATTTATTTTAACATTTGTTCCCCCTATTATTTATTTTTATTCCATATGTTCTACTCATCTGTTGACAAGGTAGATAAAAGGAGCATCAGACACAAGGTTTTCACAATCACACAGTCACATTGTGAAAGCTATATCATTATTCAATCATCCTCAAGAGACATGGCTACTGGAACACAGCTCTACATTTTCAGGCAGTTCCCTCCAGCCTCTCCATTACGTCTTGAATAACAAGGTGATATCTACTTAATGCATAAAAATAACCTCCAGGATAACCTCGCGACTCTGTTTGGAATCTCTCAGCCATTGACACTTTGTCTCATTTCACTCTTACCCCTTTTGGTCGAGAAGGTTTTCTCAATCCCTTGATGCTGAGTCTCAGTTCATTCTAGGATTTCTGTCCCATGTTGCCAGGAAGGTCCAAACTCCTGGGAGTCATGTCCCACGAAGACAGGGGCAGGGTGGTGAGATTGCTTGTTGTGTTGGCTGGAGAGAGAGGCCACATCTGAGCAATAAAGGAGGCTCTCTTGGGGGTTACTCTTAGGCCTAAATTTTAAGTAGACAAGACCTATCCTTTGTGGGGTTAAGTATCATATGAACAAACCCCAAGACCAGGGGCTCAGCCTATAGCTTTGGTTGTCCACACAGCTTGTGAGAATATCAAGAATTCAACTTGGGGAAGTTGAATTTCTCCCCATTCTCACCATTCCCTGAAAGGGACTTTGCAAATACTTTTCCACTTACTGATCAAATCACTCTGGGATTCATCGGGGCATCTCTCTGGACAAACCAACAAAATCTCATGTCCTACCTGAGATTCCAAGAACTTAAGGTGTTCAATCAAACTATCTACATAAGTTATATTAGGAAATGCACTAGTCAAAATATAAATTTTGTACCAAATAAACATTTTTTTGCTTTAGTTTCACACATAAGGTGAGATTTTAAAATATTAATTACCATCTATTTTCAGCACCCTGCAGTAATGACATTCCTTTGTCCTTCCTCATGCAAAAACATTTTTAAAAATTGTACGTTTAGTCACTATTATTATACACTCTAGGCATTCCTAGATTATACCATCTCAGTCTTTAACATCTATCTTTCTTTCTGATTTCATTTATGCCCCCAGCCCTCCTCCCTCTATCATTCTCACATGCAGCTTCATTCAGTGTTTTAACATAATTGTATTACAGTTCAGTAGTATTGTGCTGTCCATTTCTGAGTTTTATATTCAGTCCTGTTGCACAATCTGTATCCTTTCAGCTCCAATTACCCAATATCTTACCCTATTTCTATCTCCTGGTGGTCTCTGATACCAACGAAATATTCCAAGTTTATTCACTAATGTCAGTTCATATCAGTGAGACCATATAGTATTTGTCCTTTTGTTTTTGGCTAATCTCACTCAGCATAATGTCCTCAAGGTCCATCCATGTTGTTACATACTTCATAATTTTATTCTGTCTTAAAGCTGCATAATATTCCATCGTACGTATATACCCCAGTTTGTTTAGCCACTCGTCTGTTGATGGACATTTTGGCTGTTTCCATCTCTTTGCAATTGTAAATAATGCTGCTATAAACATTGGTGTGCAAATGTCTGTTTGTGTCTTTGCCCTTATGTCCTTTGAGTAGATACTTAGCAATGGTATTGCCGGGTCAAATGGCAATTCTATATTCAGCTTTTTGAGGAACCGCCAAACTGCCTTTCACAGTGGTTGTACCATTTGACATTCCCACCAACAGTGAATAAGTGTGCCTCTTTCTCCACATCCTCTCCAACACTTGTCATTTTCTGTTTTGTTGATAATGGCCATTCTGGTGGGTGTGAGATGATATCTCATT
>PVIY010039395.1:0-23139 GCA_004026745.1 Myrmecophaga tridactyla
GGGGACCTTCTCTCCCGGGGGACCTTCTCTCTCGGGGACCTTCTCTCCCGGGGACCTTCTCTCCCGGGGATCCTTCCGACTGCTCACTGATTAAAGCCCAGTGGTTCACGTTTATTGTTCGTGGTGAAGAGTACCGGGAGGGCAGGTCTCAGGCTCTGGAGGGCAGCAGAGGTGAAACGGGAGTCAAAGTCTTCCACTCGAAGGCGTTGTTATCACCGCTTGGTGGACAGGAAGCGGAGGCCGAGAGCTGAGCCACGTTCGTTGTGCAATGTCACGCAAATAGTAAATGGTAGAACTGGGAGTCAAAGCCAGATCTGAACACTCATTCTTTTGCCCTATTAATATACACTGAGAGCCTGCAACGTGCCAGTGCTGTGCAGGCATCCGCGAGATGCAGCAATGAACAGCCTCAAGCTCACGCTTGGGCGGGCCTGACATTTTAAAATTGCCTACCTCATCGTCAGTAATGTGCAATATTGTTTATTTAATACTTGTAGTAATATATCATGAGTTCTTTTGGGTGTGTTTAATTTTTTTTTATTAGAGCTGTTGTTGGTTTACAGAAAAATCATACAGAAAATACCAATTTCCTATATATCCCCAACCCCTGCTATCATTAACACCATGCATTAGGGTGATAACTTTGCTAAACTGATGAAAGAATATTATTATACTTTTACTTTTAACCATAGTCCATGGTTTACATTAGGGCTCACTGTTCGTGTTATGAAGCCCTAAGGTTGTTTTTTCTGTCTATCATCACTCTTCTCAAATAGATTTTTCATCACTCAGATCACAGCTCACAAGGGACGTCCTCAAGGAGGAGTCCTGTGTAGCCAAGAATTTCACCTTGCCCCAAAAGAGATCCTGCCCTTGGCTCCTGGGAGGTGGTCTTCCTTTGCCTGGGTACCTTGTGAAAGGTTTTAAGATATGAGGTATGTGAGAGAAAGGAAAGTAGACGAAATGATTTTAAGTGAGCATACTTTATTGGCTGTGCTCCCGGGCAGAGTTCACCGAACCCAAGATGGAGTGAGGTGAGCGCGCAAGGGCTTTAGCGAGTACAATTTTTAAGGGCAGGGGTTAGGTGATGACATGAAAGGGGCAGCACATTAAACAAAGGATTATTATGCTAGTGGGTTGAGCAGCGGGTGGTCAGATGTCCGCTGAGCAATGAGTGAACCAATGTTTGCTGCGTAAAGACCTTGGTTGTAACGATTCACCTCGCGTTCTGAAGTGACTTCATGATTCCAGCCATAGAGCCCTCCCTTATTCCCCCAACCTAACACCTTAGGCTAGCCAGATAGTGATAGAGTGATCTGTGGTTGGGGTGGGGGTAGGGTCTTTGGGTCACATCATAGCGTGTCAGTCTATAACTTGACCAATTATGTGGGTAGTTAGTCACTCCTTCAGAGTGGAGCCCCAGTAAAAGTTCTGGACACAAGGCTTGGGTGAGTTTCCCTGGCTGGCAATACCACAGAGTCTGGGTCTTTGGATGCCGTATCTAGAACGTCAGCGGGGAGGGCAGTTGGATCCTCCTTGGGAAATCCATGTGCTAGACAAGAATAAATGGGCTCAGGTGGCAAAAACCACCAGCTCAACAGCCCTCTCAATTTCAGTGAAAATATATGCATTCAAGCAAAAATGAGAAAGGTAGAGGTTGGGATCTTTTAATTGCATCGTGTGGAAAACCAATTAGAGCACTAAATTACTCTAGTAAAGTCTCATCCAGAGAATACTTTCCTAATGGAAACTGATGTCTGTGTAATTCTTCTGAAGCATTTTTAGCCATATATGTTGCCTGCCATGCAGAAAAACTAATCTCTGAATTCTGGATATGGCATCAAAAGGCCCAATCTCTGTGGCATCACTCAGAGAAACACAGCCCCAACAGTCAAAAGCAATGAAAAGTGATTCCAGTTTGTACTGAGGTGTCTCAAATAGTATTCAAAGATAGAGTGCATAACCTGGAGGAACACTCTTAAAATCTTGTGTCTACAGTTCTCTTGCTCTCCGTACATCTTCCACCACTGAGCTCCCAGAAAACCCTCTTTCTCTTCATACCATACCCCAACTTCCCACCAAAATAGCCCCTCCTGGACACTCCCATTGGGCAAGCACTCTTCTTCCTGCCCGTTTTCCTTCCCTTGGCTACCATCATTCTCATCTCTTTCCCTAAGTATTGGCACCTACCTGGTTTCCCTCTCTCCACTGATTATTCCAAAATATATAATTTAGGGAATAGGCAGATAATGTTGAATTGGCTACCCAAATTCTTCTTATCCTGCCAGGGAGAGAATGAGGGTGTGAATACCGATTCATAATTTATCATTTTTGTCCCCATTGCATACATGTAAATGGAGGCTTTTGGGGTCAAAAGATCAGCCAGGTCACTGTGGTGGGGTCAGACACTGTAGTAGCAGCCACACAAGGATATCCAAAGAAATCTACGTGCCCCAGGAGGAGAATGTGATTGGCCAGCAGAGCCTTCCCCTGTTCCAATCACTGGCCTGAGAATTCAGGTAACAGGGTGCAAACTCGGCTACTGGGGCCCCACCCCCCAGGTGGATGGAGACAGTTCTCAAAGAAAGAGGGGTCATCACACGTTGGACTCGGCAGTCACAGATGCAAGAGGGAAAGATTCAACTCACCTCACTGGCTCAGAGAGGCAGAGTCCCATGTTTGAGGACCTGAGGATAGCCGCTGGGGGCTAAGGGGACCCCCTTGCTGACAGACACCCAGGAAATGGCTATCTCAGCTCTGCCCATCACCTGGTGCTCTAGTCTGCTAGCTGCCAGAATGCCATATACCAGAAACGGAATGGCTTTTACAAAGGGAATTTAATAAATTGCTAGTTTACAGTTCTAAGGCCAAGAAAATGTCCCAGTTACAACAAGTCTATAGAAATGTCCAATCAAAGGCATCCAGGGGACGATACCTTGGTTCAAGAAGGCCGATGAAGTTCAGGGTTTCTCTCTCAAGTGAGAAGGCACATGGTAAACACAGTCACAGTTTCTCTCTCGGCTGGAAGGGCACATGGCGAGCACAGCGTCATCTGCTAGCTTTCTCTCCTGGCTTCCAGTTTCATGAAGCTCCCCGGGAGGTTTTCCTTCTTCATCTCCAAAGGTCACTGGCTGGTGGGCTCTCTGCTTCTCGTGGTTATTTTGTTCTTCTCTGCTCTCTCTGAATCACTTATTCTCTAAAATGTTTCCTCTTTTATAGGACTCCAATAAATCAATCAAGACCCACCCCAATGGGTGGAGACACGCCTCTACCTAATCCAGTTTAACAACCACTCTCAATTACATCACATCTCCAGGGAGATGATCAATTACAGTTTCAAACATACAATGCTGAATAGGGATTAGAAGAAATGGCTGCCTTTACAAAATGGGATTAGGATAAAACATGGCTTTTCTAGGGGACATACATCCTTTCAAACCAGCACACCTGGAATGAACTCGAAAGTAGATTCTTCCAAGAGTGTCCTGATAAGAGCCCAGCTGGCCTACACTTTGGGAAACCCAGAGCAGAGAGACCAGCTGAGCTGCCCTCGACTTTTGACCTACAGAACTGAACTCATAAATCTGCGCTGTTTTAAGGTGCTACGTTTTTGGCCATTCGTTATGGCGGCAATAGAAAATGAATACACAATCATTTACTAAAAATTAGATTTTTGGCTCCTGGAAAATAAGGCATATGTCCTGCAATGCTTATATACCATTCAAAAGGAATGTCACATGAAGGAAAGAAGGGAGGGATGGAGGGAAGGAGACAGGCAGGAAGGATAGTGACTCCACCTGTGTGTCCTTCCGCCTCATCCACATCCCCTATATTTTTGGATGACTTGAACTGAATAAATCAATCATGCTTTGGCCCCCAAGGAGTCAGAAGCTTACAGGACCTGCTGCTGTGCTCTGTGATACATGTCCTTGTCTGTTCACTGCTATGCCCTGGCATGGAAGCTCTATCCAAGGCAGGCATTGCTGCCTGTTCTGTCCACCTATGTACCCCCTAGACCTCTCTGGGTGCCCAGTCCCTAGCAAGTGTCTAATAAACCTTTATTGAACGAGGGAATAAATGAGTGAACCAGCTAAATTTGCATCTAACCCTCAAGAGTAAACTTTAACGCTGTGCAGGGTGAATTACAGCAATGTACAAGTTAGGACAGCCCCGTGCTCTGTGGTGGAGGGGTCATGTCAGGTGGTGGTGAAGGCTCGCTCTCCGTGGAGGCTGGCCTTTGCGCTGCGCCACACGCCGACCCGGGCCTCAGGGATCTCCATGAGGGCCTGCAGCTGGTGTGCATGGGACTGCTGGAGCACAGCAGCTTTGCACGGTGCCCCCAGACTCTGCGTGCGCTCAGCAGCAGATTCTGCATGTGAACGGAGCAAGCTTCCACCTACTCTAAAATTCTGTGATTCTAAATCGGTTATTTTACTGGATTGAATGCAATCATGGGGGAAATTTTAAAAATCTATATTTTCCATTTCAGAACTCCTTTCCAAACATTTCCAATAAAGTGCTGACAATCATGGTTAGTCGACACTGCGCTTATCCTGATCAGAAGTTGAAGGCAGGCTCAGAATTCATTTTGTCTTCTCTTGGTTTAAAAGAGGACGCTTTCATGGCATTTGAAAACGCTATGGCTTTGTTAAATTGTCAGTGTGCTAAGTTTAGAGGTAGACTACCTTTTTGAAGATGTGACTTCATAGCTGGAAAGAGCTTCCACATCGTGTATTAGTTTTCCTTCCTCCCTCTGACGACAACTTGGAAAGGTCTCCACTGTTAGGGACCCATGATCACCCCGGGCCCACCCAGACACCCAGGATGGCCCCCCCCACCCAAGGATCCTTAATTTCCCCACACCTGCAGCGCAGCTTCTGCCATGGAGGATACCGGGGGACAGGGGGAAGGATGCGGGCCCTTGGGAAGGCATCTTCTTTCCTCCCACACTTACCTTTTCTCCAGAGACTCGTATACGTGTTAGCTGACGTGAGTGGAAAGGAGAGAGGGTCAGATATGCTGGGCACCAAGACCTTTCCACTTTAGCATTCATGTTATCCAAGTTAAGACACATGAAATGCTACCCCAGGTTCTCCTCTGGAGCCACCCGAGCGAGGTAGGGCCAAAACGGCCCCTGGGGAGGGAACACCCCATCCTGGGCACAGCCCTGAGACCCTGGGGCCACACCCTCCTCCCAGCCTCCAGGGAGGCACAGAGAAAACACATAGTCCACTGCACGTAGCAATCCTTCTCCAGCAATTTGAAGGACCATAACGAAAGCCCCAGGAGGCGGCCGTGCGTGTTGAGGGCTGTCAACTCCCACGGTGCCACAGAATGAACCTAAAAACACCCTGCCCGTGTGCTGGTCCTGAATGGTTTGGATAAAGGGGCCTTGCGTCAGGCACACGGCCATGTCAGATGGCCAGCAGCCCTGCCCCTGTCCCAGCCTGTCTGCACAGCATAAGACAGCCAGGCCATCCAGAGACAAACGGACGGGACAGACAGAGCAACACTCATCACACGACCCTGAACTTGTGTCCTTGTTTGGAACCATTCTATCAAAGCATACTGAGATCACATATTGTTAATAAACCCTGTGATTATCTTATAATAACAGTTTTATATTGCATTGACTGATGTCTCATAAGAGTTGGTTTGTTAAGAGTAAGCATTTTAAATTTCTTCAGTTTTTCAGACCCTGATAATATTTGTGTGTGTGTGAATTTTTAATATAAATGCATTAAAAATACATATACTGGAAATGTCCCCAGCCTCTGTCAACCTCTGAGAAGTCCTGTTATTCACTTTTATTTCCTTATGGCATTTTCGATCCTTTTTTAGACAAGATTCTCTCGAAGCGAAATGGGACACAGGATGAAAGCTTCTCTCACAGAGAGCATTCTGTCCTGTGGTGAACTGAAAAGTCTGCCCGTGAGGTTCCTCTTGCTCAAAGAAGCAACAGTTGTTCCTGATTCAGGAGCCTCTTGCACAACCTAAGGCTCCGAGTTTACACAGAGTCAAAAGGTGGCCCCTCCTAATCCCTCTGGGCTCACCTTCTCTCATGCTGTCTTGTCCATCTGCTCGGGCCACAGTGGCCTCCTTGCTGTTCCTTGAAAACGCCAGGCAGCCTCCTCCGCAGGACCCTTGCATGTGCCCGCGCCTCTGCTGGACTTCTCTTCCCTCCTCTGCTCCTTCCCCCACCTTCTCAAACGTCAGAATTGGAGCACGGTCCTCAGTGACCCTCCCTGGGCTGGAGGACCCACCTCCAGGACAGCGCCCATGACTGCAGACAGGGGGGCTCGACCCCTTGCCACATGGGCCTCCATAGGTGAAAGAGTTACAGGGATCACAGTCCATTCACTTCTGACACCCACTGCAAGGTCCCCAAGCCAGCCTTAGGCTCGATAACTCACCAGCAAAGCTCCAGGGCTTGCTGACAGCTTTCACCACGCAACCGCAGTTAAGGTTCCTTACAGGGAAAGGACACAAACCGAAACCAGCCAAGGGACAAAGCACAAAGGATAGAGTCTGGGAGGTACCAAATGTGGGGCTTGTGTTCTGTCTGCAGGGAGTGGGATGCATTCCTCTCCTGGTACGTGAGGGTGACAGTACACACGACATATGGCCAGCCAGGGACACTCGCCCAAGCCCCACCATTCAGGGCCTTACTGGGGACCCATTGCCCAGCAGTGACCTGTTGCCTGGTGGCCCAGCCATTGGTCTCAGCCTCTGTGTGGACAGATACTGTGTGACCCCGAGGCCCCACTCACCCCCATCACACTTTGGGCCTCCTGTGGCCGCCCCCTACCCAGACCCCCACAAGCATCACATGGTTAGACTATCAGCACCACCCAAGGTCCCCAGGGAAAGGCAGGTACCCAAGATGACCACCCAGACCAAGGGCAAAGGTCAGACCTTTTTTCTTCTAGGAGAGTTAAATTCACATTTTCCAATGCCAGCAACTAGCTCAGTTTAAGGCATGTCATGACCCATCCCAGCAGAGGGGTCAGCAACCCCTGACAGTCGGCCTTCTTTGCGAGCCGTTGGCCTGCACCCTCTGCGCTAACCTGGTTGGAGGAAAGGCGTTGGTGCTTGATTGAGTGTAGTCCTGGCTACGGGATAAATCTCCCCTATTTTTGTTTGAATGAAAATAGCTCGATGCGAGTGCTGAGAAGGAACATGTAATCAGTTCACCGGTGTGCTGCCTCTGCAGAAAACTGAGCGGAAGTTACAGTACCTGATGTGAAAAGTGGCATTTACCAGCTGGACCGATGAATTAGGGCAGGAAACATTTAGGAGCTGCTTCCTCGTGGGTGTGCGAGTCGACAAAGTTCACCAAAACATCCCCAAGTGGAAAGGCTTATCTCTATATTGGTAAATGTTGACACTGTTTGCTTTTTGATTAGTCTTTGAAATCAAATAGCATTATTAAACTGCTAATAAGCTTTTGGGAAGAACTTGGGCCAATGGCGAAGTTGGCGGGCATAGTCTGCGAGGCCACCCCACTTCTGATACCAGGTGCAGGTTCAGGGGGCTCGCCACGGCTCCTCGGGTTCCATCACTTGCTAAGGACTCGTCGAGTTCACCTAAAGCCACCTGACTGCGATTACAGTGGGAAGCAAGACAGATGAAAAGCCGCCAAGGAAGAAGCGCACGGAGCAGAGTCTAGGGGAGGACCAGACGGGGTTCCATGGCCTGTGCCCATGGGGTCAGACGCATTCCTCCCGTGGTGTCCAGGTGACAGCACACATGGAGAACTGCCAGCCAGGCACGCTCACCCAGGCCCTGTGTCGAGGGTTTTCTGGGCTCCCTAAGTAGGCACCATCGATTGGCTGGTTGTCTCTGCAGTTGAGCTCAGTCTCCAGGTAGCCCAAGGCCCCGAGACAAAGGAAGACCACCTCCCAAGAGAAGAGGGCGACGGCCAGACCTCTTTATAAGCAGGGTTAAATTCTTCATCACACAGACTATAGATTTAAATCGTTATTAACTTTTTTAGAATACAATGCTAAGGAGATAGAATGTATTCTCGTTATATTCTGATGGGTTAAGGATAATTCACTTGATAGTCCAACAAGTATTTATTGGGTATCTGTTATGTGCCAGACACTGGGCTAAATACTTGAAATATGATGGCAAGGGATTTTGCCTCTTCTAGAGGGTAAGAAAGAAAACAAACATGCATATAAAAAATTAAGAAGCATTTTTTCAGGTAGTGGTGAGCACTTTGACGCATATAAAATGGGTGCTGAGGTGGAGCACAGCTGGGGTGGTGATTCTGCTTTGACAGGATGGTTGGAGGGGTCTCTTTGGGGAGGTAACTCGTGAGCTGAGAGCTGAGGATGAGAAAAGTCACCCTGGCGGAGATGTGGGGAAGAGCGTCTAGACAGAAGCAGTAAGTGCAAAGGCCCAGAAGCAGGAAGAAGCTCAAGCTTGAGTGGCTATAGCAGAGTTCCAGGGAGAGAGGCCCGAGCCCAGCAGCAGAGGCTCATACGCTGTCAGCTGGAATTCAACCCAGGTGAAAAAGTCAGAGACTGTGAGTGTTAGGAGGACACGGGGTGACCTGAAACATGTTAAGAGGGCCCCTCTGTACCTGCTATGATGCACCGAGGACACAACAACTCTTCCGTGGCTGCTCTGCCAAAACTGTATATCCTGAATCTAATCACAGGGAAATTGGAGACAAATCTGTCCCATTCAATACTATGCAAAAGTGTCAAGGTCACAAAGAGCAAAGGTTGAGGGGCTGTTCTGAAGCAAAAGATTAAAGAGACAGGACAGTGGAATGTATCTGGGATCCTGGATGGAATCCTGGATCCACAGGCGACTTAGGGAGACAACTGCCAAGTGAGGTCGGCAGACTAGGTAATGGTATTGTAACAATGCTAATTTCCTGCTTTCGACAAGTGGACAGTGATTATGGGACAGAATGTCCTCGATTTCAAGGAATAAACAATGAAGGGACAGCCTGGTATCCTTATTCTCAAACATGTTAGGAAAAAATCGTGTGTGGATGTATGCATATGACATAAAATCTAGAATATAGGTTATATTTAGGTATATATATATATGAAAGGAGAGAGAGAAATGGAAGAAGGGAGGGAGGGAAAGAGACAGGGTAGAGAAAATGATAAAGATGAGTGATAAACAATACTCATACTGGGGGAAATCAGAGAGAAAAAATACTGAAATTGTTTATACTACTTTTGCAACTTATTTTGTTAAGCAATTTCTCTGTATATTTGACTGACACTTTTTTCTGTTTTAATGCAACTTTATTGAAAGATATTCACACACCATACAATTCACCAAAAGTAATACAATCAATGGTTCACAATATCATCATGGGTGTGTATTCATCACCACAATCAATTTTAGAACATTTTCATAAATGTTCTAAAATAAGTTTATAAAAAAATTTTTAAAAAGAAAACCCCAAATATTCCATACCACATACGCCCCCATCATTGACCCCTGGCATTGGTACGGTGCATTTGTTACTGTCGATGAAAGGCTAACACATTCCCATCAACTATAGACCATAGTTTGCAGTAGGCGTATTTTCCCCATATACCCCTCTATTATTAACTCTGTGTAACAGTGTTATACACTTGCTCTAGTTCATGCAATAATTTTTAAATATTTGTAGAGTTAATCACAGACATTGTCCATCTCAAGATTCACTGTGTTACATGGTCCCCAGTTTTAACCTCTCGCTTTCCTTCTGCTGCTGTACATGACTCTAAACTTCCCCTTTCCACGACATTCACCCACAATTTAGCAGTGTTAACTATACTCACAATAAAGTGCTACCATCACCTCTCTTTCCACTCACCTAAATTCAATGTAGTTAAAAACTCTACACATTTTTGTTCTAAGAAATGATCATGATGATGACTATGCAACTATGTGATGATATTGTGAATTACTGATTATATATGTAGAACGGAATGATCATATGTTAAGAATGTTTGTGCTTCTTTCTTGTCATGTATTTTTTTAAATTAAAAATAAAAAAATTTTTTTAAAAACTACACATTTTAAGCAATTGCTCCCTAATCGCTAGCCTCATTCTATCCCCTAATAACCTATATTCTAGAGTTTGTCTATGAGTGTTTCGGTTTGCTAAGGCTGCCAGAATGCAAAAAGACAGAAATAGGATAGCTTTTAAAAGGGAAACTTATTACAAGTTTACAGTACTAAGGTCAGAAAAAATGTCCAAATTAAGGCATCCAGGGACAGATACCTTGACTCAAGAAAGGGCTGATGACATTGGGGATTTCTCTCTCACTTGGCAAGGTACATGGTGACATCTGCTAGCTTTCTCTCCCAGCTTGTTTTATGAAGCTCCCCAGGGGGCATTTTCCTTTTGCACCTCCAAAGGTCTCTGGCTGCATGGGGTCTGTGAGCAGTGCAGCTTTTTCCAAAATGTTTCCCTCTTAAAGGGCTCCAGTAAGCAACCCCACCTTGAATGGGTGGAGACACACCTCCATGGAAACCAACTAATCAAAAGTTAGCACACACAATTGGGTGGGTCACATCACCATGGAAACAATCAAAAAGCCCCCACCCAGCAATGTTGAATGAGGATTAAAGAATGTGGCTTTTCTGGGGTCCACGACAGTTTCACACCAGCACAGTGGGTTTACATATTATGATTAGTTCACATTAGTGAGATGATACAATATTTCTCCTTCTGGGTCTGACTTCCTTCTCAACACAGTGTCCTGAAGGATCATCCACGCCGCCACTTGGCTGACATTTTCACATTACGAGTTAAGCACAGGTTTGTGATCTGTGTTGGATGGCCGGTTAGCAGGCACCGCTCTGCACCGCAAAACCATGGGCTTCCGTGGAAAGGGCCAGGGCAGCGTTGCGGGAGGGGCGCAGAGCTGAGTCAGCCTGTGCCTGGTTCCTGTTTTCCCCTGGGCTCCTTTGGATGACCTCTTCAGACTGAGCTTGGGGCAGTCAACAACTCACACAGCCAAGGGATAAACCACTCAGGGGCCCCCACGGGAGGACAGGGGGCCAGTCCTTTTGGCTCTACCTATTTCCCCGTAGCTTTCGTGTGGGGAGAAATCTTTAAGTGCCAGAGGTACAAATGCTGTTTTCACCACCCATAATTCTACAATGGTTAACATATTGTCATATTTGCTGGGGTTATGTTTTAAAAAAACAAAATAGAACATTGCACAGAAAGCTAGTCTCCTGTGAGTTCACTTCTCAGTCCCACCGCTCTCTTTTAGTATACTGAATCCACCATAATTGTATGTCCTTAGAGTTTTTCTTTTACAAACCCATATCCAAGAACATGGCTTTAAAAGTTCGTAAAAATATAACTCAAATAGTATTATAGAAATGTGTAATTTTTCTATTTCTATATAGAAAATATGTATTTTTCTATACATCGTATTTATGATATAAAATTATGTCATACCACTAGACTATATAAATTTACTATCATGTCTCTTATAACATTAGACTATATAAATTTACTATCATGTCTCCTAAAAAATGAGTTTTTCTCAACTGTATGTTTTTGTGATCTAATCCTGTTCATATATGAACGTCATTCCTTTTAACCGCCATCCATTTATCCAGAGTGAACATAACACACTTTATTTATGCATTCCCCTGTGGCTGGACAGTGACGTCAATTCCTTTCATTATAAATAATGGTGCAATGGGCATTGTGGTACACGTCTCCTTGCGCACCTGTAGGAGTTCAACTTTAGGGTGCCTACCTAGAAACGGAAATCCAGGGCCATAAACTGTGGCAATCTCAGTTTTATTCCCTTCTGCTCTCCAAAGAAGCCACGTGAATTGACACCCCCGTGAGTCTCTGCTTCGCTTTTTCCTGAGGGTCCTCTGGGGAAATGATTTCCGTCCCCGGCGGGCAGGTCCGCAGGTGCTTCACACCTCCTGCGTCACGTGGGGTCCCTGAGGCTTTGCAGATGGGCTCCGGCTCCTCGGCCATCCTGGTCCCCCTCGCTCAGGGGAGAGCCCCACGGTGCAATCGTAACTGGGGACCCCGACTCTTGTGACTCGAGCAATTAGGTTTTTGGGAGGGGGCACCAACACATCAGCGAAACACTCTGTGACCGCCCACACAGACGCCACAAGGACGGCCTCGGACCTGGGATACGGTGCTGGAAGGCCCCATGGGGCCCGCGTCTTCGCTGATGGTCAACGGGGATGACAGCGGCCCTGTGCGAGCTCCTGGAGCGCCGAGGCCGTGCAGACCATCAGACGACCCCGTCGGGCGGTGCGTCCCACCAGCACGGAAGGTGCACCAGGGAAGGGTCTCGCCTCGGCTTTCGCAGCTTTACCCCCACAAGCGTCCGGAACCCAACGCTGCTGACCGCACCGCGTCTGCGAGGAGGATGAGAAGATCCGCAAAAAAGCAAACGCACAGCTCCTCCACGCTGTTCGCAGTCATCGCCCAAGGCTGGGCAGCCGCTGGGAGGCCCTAAGAAAGAGTGGCTGCTGTCCAGGGTGGGAGTCGCGACCAGCGCGTCCACCAGTCTCGGGGCTAACGCGTGGCCTCTGGAGGCCCTGGCTCAGCAAGCATGCACGCATGCATCCATCCGTCCAGAAGCATCCGGGCGCCAAACTGCCGAGGGGCCGTGGTGGGCACGAGGCGCGGCGAGACCACACCGGACAGGGGCCCCCCAACACGGCGCGAACCGCCCGGGGAACCGCCCGCCCTCGGCCTCGGCGGCACCGGGGCTGCGTCCGGGCTCTGGGCCGTGTTCCCCGCCAGTTCCCCGCCCAACAGGCCAAAAGCCCGCCCCCAGGCCCCAGTCCCAGCCCCCAGCGCCCAGACCCGAGCCGGGAGCCCGGGAGGGAGCAGTCGCGCGCGTCGAGAAGCGCCGTCAGCGCATGCGTGCCGGGAGCCCGCCCCTGGAGCCCGACCTCGAGGGTCCGAGCTCGAGGCCCCGACTGCCGGCGTACGCGCGCGCCCCCGGACCGCCTCGCACGGCCGGCGATTTCCTGCGCGCCAGGGCGACGGGTGCGGCCGCACGCGCCGTCCTGCCTGCGTGCGCGCGCGCGTTGGGGCCACGTGGGAGCTGCGTCGTGCCGTTGCTCCGCCCCGCGCGCGCGCCGGCGTCGGCTGCGTCTCCGGGCATTTGAATTGCGCTTCCGCCATCTTTCCACCCCTCAGTCAGACGGGGGACGGAGACGCTTCTGGAAGGTAGCGGCCGGGCGGAGGCGCCGCGCCGAGCCAGGGAGGGCGGCTGGGGAACAGGGGCCGGTGCGGGCTGGGGCTAGCGTGGCGTAGGCGGGCTGGTGCGGCTGGGTTGGCAGGGCTGGGCGGGCACCTCCCGGGCCGGAGGCGGTTAGCCGGGCCGAGGCGCCGGCCGCTTCGCGCGCTTTCTCCCGTACTTCCTCACTGCTCTCCCGGGCTCGGGGCCCGCCCGACGCGCCAACGCGAGGCCCAGGGAGGCTGTCGGGGCGGCGCGGCCTCGGGGTCGGCGTTTGGGCCCGGAGCCGCCCTGCGGCCTCTCCGAAGGGCACCATGACCAGGCGGTTTCCGCCGCGCTCCCGGGGTCCTGGGCGCCGGGCCTCTCGCCGCCCGTCCTCTCGTTGTCCCGCGTGGGGCCCCGCGGGGTGAATGGGTCGGGCGCCTTAGGAAGGGGCCTCCCGCGTTCTCCGCCGCCATTGGCGCCTTATTCATCCCCCAGCCCCCACGCCGAGTCCTTGCCGGCGGGGGGAGGAGCTCGCGGCCTGGGATGAATGGGCGGCCGTCCTCGCGCTCGCCCTGCCGGCCCAGAGGCCTTTGTGGGTCTGGCACGTGGATCGGGCCGGCCATGTGCTCCGTCTCCCCGGCTGTAAAGCAGGCTGTGCTTTTCCTCTTACAGAACCTTCGCGATGGCCGCCCAAGGAGAACCCCAAGTTCAGTTTAAAGTACGTGATCCAAGTCGGTGTGGTCTGTGGGTGGGCAGGAGGGCCCTGGAGGAAGCGCGGGTGCAGTGAGGGAAAACTCTTCCGGGAACGACGTCCCCAGTACAACTTTGTCATTCCGTGAGCTGAGGGCGCATCAGTTCCGCGAAGCTTCTAGTACAGACAGAAGTGTTATTAGCTCCAATCTTTAGATGAGGAAACGGGGGTACAGAAAGTTTTAAGTTGCTCAAGCCCCGTATGTGTAAAGGGGCCGCTTAAAAGCTAAGCTGTAGATATTTAAAGTTACCGCTTAGCTGAAATGGGTAGGTGTCTAGAAAATTTCAGTAATACATAATTCTGAGATGCTGGAGTATTACATGCTTCAGGATTATTTTTTAAAAATCTTTTCTCCATCAGCTTGTATTGGTTGGCGATGGCGGTACTGGAAAAACTACATTTGTAAAACGTCATCTGACTGGTGAATTCGAGAAGAAGTATGTAGGTAGGTGGGGAATAGCTGTTCGTGCAGATTTTAATGAAATGGGTCAGTTCGTTTTCTAATTTGAAATGTTGATGTTTGCAGCCACCTTGGGCGTTGAGGTGCATCCCCTTGTGTTCCATACCAACAGAGGACCTATTAAATTCAACGTATGGGATACCGCGGGTCAGGAGAAATTCGGTGGACTGAGAGATGGCTATTACATCCAAGGTAGGTATCTCATTTAAACAGCTTTTGGAAGGATTTTTATATAGTCTGCAAGGTTATTAACTGGTAGTCGGATTTGTCCAGTAAACATTTGTTCAGTACTCACTGTACTGAGATACTTGGAAATCATAGATTGAAAAGGACACAGTGCCTCTAAGGAGTTTACCTCTGTGTGTGTGTGTGTGTGTGAGACTGTCATGTGGGAGGGGTATGATAGTTCTGTGTCATTTGATGGCATGCTGTATCATGCTAGGTAGGCACTGTTTTGAGGGAAAAATACAACCAAGTCTGTGACTTATACTGAGGTTCATCGTTTGAAACAAAAAACAGACAAGCTATAGCTGCTACTTAAGTATTTGAATAGTTGGGTTCAATTATTTTGGTAGTTATGATTATTTTTTATTAATCCTATTTAAAAAGTAGAACTTTGACTAGATGCTGGACCATAGAAACTAGGTTCTATATTCTACAGATGTTACAAAGACCAGCTAAGTACATTTAGTGTTTATATGAACTTTTACAGAATACTTTGCCAAAGTGTTTAATTTTATAACTGTAAAAGAGAAATGTTCATTCTAAACAAAAGAAAAGATAAATAAAGTAAGTACTTATCTTTCCCAGAGTCTAACTTTCCTAGTGAAGAATTGAGAATCCTATCATGATTTCTGCTTTGCTTGACCTGGGTATACATGAGGATTTTTTTTTTAAATGTTTTAGCTCAGAAATTGTAGAAATACTAAACACATTCTGTAGCTTCTTACCTTGCTAACTGTATCATGCCCCTCCCTACAGGTGAATGCAGGCCTACCTGGGTCTTTTGAAATAAAAGCATAGTATTCCCTAGTATATTCATTTGATTTTAGGGAGCTTTTACAGATACAGATACTCAGGCCTGCTTTAACCCCTCAGAATATGGGAAGAATGTTGGTTTTTCTACTTCAGATGCTTTTTGTGGAATGAGGCAATGTTTGGGAGCAGATGAGAGGATGGCCTCAGGTAGATGTGAGACTGCAACTTTAAATAGATCCTACTCCATGGTCCTCAGTATTTTTCATTGTAAACTAGGGGTCTGTTTATTAGATTACTAAGTATAAATTCTTCTTTCAGCCCAATGTGCCATTATAATGTTTGATGTAACATCAAGAGTTACTTACAAGAATGTGCCTAACTGGCATAGAGATCTGGTACGAGTGTGTGAAAACATCCCCATCGTGTTGTGCGGCAACAAAGTGGATATTAAGGACAGGAAAGTTAAGGCAAAATCCATTGTCTTCCACCGAAAGAAGAATCTTCAGGTTTGTTTCACTGAAAGCTGATTTACTGAATCATGACTACCATAGACATGATTTACATAGAAGTCTGCGAAATTGATCTTTTTAACATAAGGATTGAAAAGAATTTAATTTATTTTTTTAGCTTGGAATGTCCCCTAGAATAATTGTCTTAGTAGCTGGGGTTTTTTTTTAATATATCACTAATCTTACCTTTTTTTATAAACAGTACTATGACATTTCTGCCAAAAGTAACTACAACTTTGAAAAGCCCTTCCTTTGGCTTGCTAGAAAACTGATTGGTGACCCTAACTTGGAGTTCGTTGCCATGCCTGCTCTTGCCCCACCAGAGGTTGTCATGGACCCAGCTTTGGCAGCACAGTATGAGCATGACTTAGAGGTATCGCGTTTAAATTTCACTTGTTGCTATTAGATTTGGCATATTCCTGGTGGTCTTAATCTGAAGTTTTATAATTTTGTAATTTCTTTCTCTAGGTTGCTCAGACAACTGCTCTGCCGGATGAGGATGATGACCTGTGAGAAAATGAAGCTGGAGCCCAGCGTCAGAAGTCTAGTTTTATAGGCAACTGTCCTGTGATGTCAGTGGTGCAGCGTGTTTGCCACTTTATTATATAGCTAAGCAGAACATGTGCTTAATCTTTGGGATGCTGAAGGAGATGAATGGGCTTCGGAGTGAATGTGGCAGTTTAAAAAAAAACCTTTTTTTGGACCTGCGTATTTAGCTGTTTTGAAACACGATTGTTTCCTTTTTGAGTTTCAAATATAAGACTGCTACAGTCACATCACAAATATTCAGTGGTGAAGTCTTGTTTGTTATTGTCATTCCCATCCTTTTCGTTTAGAATCAGAATAAAGTTGTATTTCAAATATCTAAGCTAGTCAACTCATCCCTTGTTTATAAGAATTTCAAAACCACTGTTAGGGAAACTTGTGCCATGTTAATTCTTTAAATAGCCTTTGTTGTTATTTCAAAATGTAGGTGAATCACCCTGTCTCTACTTTTTATTTTTGTGCATTTGAATGATTCCCCTTGAATTGGCTGAATATGACAGGTCAGCAGTTTCCCAGTTGGTAAGGAGTTTATTGTCAGTGCAGTAAATCTGAAATGTCCACCTGCCTTTGTTTCGGCTAATATCTAACCCATGGAAAAGTTCCTTGAAGATTTATACGTGAACTATCAAAATAAAAATGGCATGTGGTTTGGATACATCAAATATTTTTGAGGATTATCGTTTATTCTGTTTTATTGTAGAGCTGCTCAAGTTGGTCAGTACCAAACAGTTAACTTGAGCTTGAGGGAAGTAGCCTATAAATGAATGCAAATTTTGCTTAATAGCTTTTTAATGTTGGTGTTAAATGTAAAGTTGATATTTCAGGAAGATGTACTGTTACTCTCTGGCTTCAGGTAACTGAAGCTTTAAAGATGGTTTACTATTATGGATTCAAACTGGATACTCCAGCTCTTGGTTTTTTTTCTTTTCCCCTCCCAAAGGGTTTTTGTGGTCCATGCAAATAAGGAGTACAGTGGGGAAATGCCACAGGGGAGGGGCAGTTAGACAGGTGGAGTGCTAGGGAACAAGACTACAGATTAATTAGCTTAAGTGTTTTTGCATGCTTTCACATTTAAAAAATGCATTGAGTTTAGCCCATCAACATTCCTGGAGGAAGCAGCAGTCTTTAAAATAGCTGCTCCAGTTTGCCTAAGTTAACTTGAGATAATTTCATACCTTGAGAGAAGATAGAGGAATTAAATACATTAGAACTTTAAGTAAAAGGGGTGAAGTTGAGCCAACAAGGCATTGATAGGAAAATACTTAACCTAAAGACCTGAATTGCACTATATAGTATTCTGTTTAGAAACATCTAACGGCCTATAAGACGTGAAATTCATTCCATAGTTGAAATGAAACCTGTCAAATCCTTCGAGTTTAACACAAGGATATCTGTTGTGTTTGTAACCTTGCAGGGTGTAGGTCCAACACTAACATTTTGAATCTTTCCTGTAGTGGTTAACTTTGGAAGCCTTAACACTTTTGATAGGCAGTAGAGGAGAATTTGCATGATTGGTTGGAAGGAATAACTGCCCAAGATAGATTGTTGCTGCTTTGCCTGAATTTTCTGAATACTGTAGGAAAATGGAGTAGTTAGGAAGTTAGCTTTGGGCATGGGGTGGGGAAGGCATCTGTTCCCATCCAGTGTATACAAAAGGCACCATCTTCCCCTCAACATCTTAGAATCTGGTATCTAATCCATTAACACAAACTTCTTACAGCAAAGTTTCTAAAGAAAAAAGCATGGTTGAGTTGCTTTATCCAGATAAAACAAGGAGCCCTGTTAGGATTAGTAAGGGTAACAAGTTTTCTTTTGTAAAGCAATGGAAGGAGGGTTGAGGTTGGGTTTGAGTTTGGTGATCGTGGCTGTGGAACAGGATGATGTTATACCTTGAGTAGCACAGTCATTAGGGCCTTGGAGGTCCTGCCTAGGTCTAGGGAGCTTGGAAGGGGCCCCAGGTCTATGGTGGGCACTGTCTTAAAGCTTGGCATGGCTGGTTAATCCCAGCACCTTAGAATTTTCACGGCCATGTTGGGGAGGTGAGATGTGCTCTAACCTCTAAACCTCGCCATCAGGTAAGGGCGTAGTCTCAAAAAGCAGTTTTAGCCATGTCTGACCTGGGGCATTCCCTTCAAGGCCTTTCAACTGTGGGAGCTTTTGCATCTTTCCCAAGCACAGTGCAGGCTTTGTGTTTGCCTGGGCATCTGAACCAAAGGGTTCCACACCGCTGCTTTCCTTTACAGAATTGAATTCTAGTTAATGCTTTAGGCCTTGGGTTGGGTTGGTTTTTACCTTCGCTGGGTCAAGGTTCCCTCAGCCTTGGTCAAATGGTAATTTTGATTGTTTCCCTTACTAATCTAATGGGGGCAGGAATTCTGCCTATTTTTGCCTGTTTTTGTCCTTAGTGTTTTATTAAATTTTCTATTGGGCTCCTTTGGAGGAGAAATAATTTGGGGTTAGAGATAGTGGTGAGGTTAATGGGGGTAGGGAGGGGGAGTGCAGAAATAAATTTTTTGCCTTTAAAGTCTTATGTCATTTGAAAGTGAAAGTCTCCATATTTCCTTGCTGGAGTTTGTAGTTATGCTTTCTTTTATCTGTTTATGCTTGTTTTCTCTAGTGTAAGGGTGTCAGTGTGGACTGTCAGGAATCTTGGGGGTTTAACTCACTGAAATACAATGGTAGCTGTCGGGTCTTTGATGCCTTAGGTTTAGTCATAGTTGTAAAAGGAACTTTGAATCTAATTGGTTCTCAGTTCCTCACCTTTAAGAAGTAAAATACAGACCATCCCATATATGTTGTCCTTTTGTAATCTAGACCGTTGACTTAATTTTGTAGATACACTGAGCTGTGTGTGGGCTGTGCTCATGAGGCTTTCATCTTGGGAGACTGTCAGCAAGTATCCACAGAAATGAATGTGGCTGCTGTCATGCGTGCCAAGATGGAAGTGCATTCAGTGCTTTGAAAGCATGGCAATTATCTGGTCTACTCAGGAGGCCAAGGAAGGTGGTCTGGAGGTTTAAGGCAGAGGGCAGATGAGTTGGGCAGAGACCCTGAGGTGAGAGGATGTGCCTGGAGAGCAAATGAGGTACAATGCTGCAAGGAGGTGGAGGCTCTCAGGCAGGCGCGGGGTGGTTTTAAGCCTGTATGCAGTTGACATTTGGAGCACAATGGGAAGCTCTTGAAGGGGTTATAGTAGCCTTTTGGGGGGTGTTTTTGTTGTGGTGATGGATGTGAACTGGAGTGGGCGGGAGTGGTACCCAGAGAGCAGTGACACCCTACCCCTGCCCCATTGGGTCCACTCCACATTTTGGCTAGGACAGCCTCTTATCCAAAATAGACCCGCCAACCAAAGCACATGTTGAGTACCCACTCGGAATGCCCAGTGCCATGTCCATCCTTTCAAGCTGCTTAGTTGAGGTATTTGCCCAAGTAGGGCAGGATTTGAGCTGTATTGCCTATTTAAAGTTAACTGATACAAAAAAATACCAGTTAGCTCGTGGTAGCAAGACTTTGGATTAGGCAAGATGGAGGTGTTCATGTCTGTGTGTCAGTGGAGGGACCCTCAGCTCAGAAGATGTGAAACCGAGGTGTTAGGCAGAGTGGCTTGCAGGCAGGCCAAATGCTAGGTTGAGTTGGGTAGCATTTGCTGGTTGCTTTTCTTTCCCCTGACTTGCCTGACTTTTCATGTTTTATTCCAAAGTGAAAAAGTCATATACTTTCTATATTAAAAGTTTAGGAATTTAAAAAGTTAAAACATAGCCACCACATTTTCCTACTAATTTAGAGGTAAGTGCTGTTGGCATTTTGTCATTTATCCTTTCAACTATTTTTTTAAATGGGATTATAATGTTTCATAATCATTTTTCACATTTTGTTATAGACTTTGCAATGTCAGATAGTTTTAACACTATTTTTAGCAATTATCAGGTAATCCATTGTGTGGGTGGACCATAATTTAGTCTGACAAATTCTTCAGTTCTAGTCAGGTTAGGTTTCTGCCTATCTTTTCTGCAAAGCTTTCAGAGTGTGTTTAACTCTTAAAAGGAAAATTTATTTCCATATGCTTTAGAACTTCCATGTTCTTTGACCTCCATGTACTACTCAAACTGTCTTGTTTTTATTTATTTTTTTACTTTAACTTCTGAAGATGTGCCCTGCTTTATGAAATCCTAATAGATGGAAAACAAAAATTATAAAAACAAAAAAAAAAACCCAAACGTCCATGTGTGTTTATTTTTGCCATGTTATCTTCAACTTTTTATGTCCAGCATTCGACATGGTGCCAGATGCAAAAGTTACTAGTAAGTAGTGTCTTAAACACTTTTTATTTAGTAGCTTCCTTGGCCGTTTGCTCTGAATTCAATGTATTTTATGTGTTCACAGGTCTAGGAAGTGAGGTGTTCTTAGTCTTCTCCCAAGTACCCACTTGTGTCCTGCCCCAGTATGGTGCTTAGAAAATACTAAATGGTGATGTTGGGATTGGATTTATAGGGAAGAAAACCTGGGGGGAAAAGAGTTGACCAAAGGTCCTCCTCTCCTGTGAAGAGGAGGAAATTGAAGAATTAAATTACCAAAAAAAAAAAGCACAAAACAATCTAGAGCCCACTAGGTCTAAGTACTTAATGTGAATATATCAATAAACAGGCGCGAACTAAAGTTGTATTTTTGACCTTTTACTCTACCTTACTACCATTATGACTACGACTACTGCTGCCTTGCTTGCCTGCTGTGTAAATGGCAGAGTTGAGATTACCTGTCCCTTTCTAAGAACTTTTGGCCATTTTCTTCCTGAGTATTGTCCCATCAGAACATACTGAGGAGTATCAGTATAGGGAACCTGATTACCTGAGCTTTCATTATTTGAATCCCTGTATATATGGGGTTGTGTAAGAAAGTAAAATCGGTCCCAGCACAAAACTACTAGTAAGTTGGCTTTCACTCCCTCTGAACACATAGCTGTCTCCAGCCCTCTGCCCCTGAATCTCTGGCTGCAGAGAGCAGTGCGGCTGTCCTCACCCTTCCTGGAATGGATTACACCTGCTATCTCTCGACCAACTTCTGGTTCAGGCCTGGGGATGGTACCAACAAAAGGCAGACTTGCGCTTTTTCACTCCAGCTGGGGGTTTGCAAGGAAAGAGTAGTTGGAAGAGGAACCGACTTGACTGTACACACGCAATTCATCTCTTAGGGATGAGTGATTGCTATTCCCAACAAATTGGGCGTTCTGTTAGCACAGAAGAAGGAAATTCTAGTAAGGAATGGTTTTGGGGTGGTCATTTAACTCACATTGCCTTTAAAATGATGTTTGTTTACCTTATTTTCCAAATAATTGGTATGACCAATTTAACCATTTACAATTTTTACATTACTGAACATTTTGTGCATATGGTTTGAAAAAATATTTTTTCTTAGAATGAGAGAGTTTATGAAAATCAGTGTTTTAAAAGACATTCTCAAACTACTCTTTTGGGACCTTAATTAGATTTGTCAGACTCTTTGTAATCCAATAAAATTTAATAGTATATTTAATAGTATTAATAGCACCCACAAATCAATACTCAATAGAACTCAGACCTTCATAACCTATGTCTGCCTGTACAATTGTCCATCACATCCTGCTGGCCCTGGGTGGTCACCAACCCGAATCGTCTGTTCTTTTCCTCGTGCTTTCCATTTTATACAGATTTCTCATTTATATGTATTCCTTAAAAGCTGAATCCCAGGTACAAAGATTGCTCCTATGTCAATTATAAGAGAGTTCTATAATTTCAGTTATTATATGTAGGTCCTTGATACATTTTGTTTTAACTTGTCCATTTGGCATGAGATTGGGGTGCAACTACATTGTTTTGTATGTGGATGTCCCAGTTTTCCCAATACCATTTGTTGAAGAGACTATTCTTTCCTCATTGCATGTACTTGGCACCCTTATTGAAAATCAGTTGGCCATAGATGTATGGGCCTATTTCTGGACTTTCAGTTCTGTTCCTTCGGTTCATATGTGTCTCCTTATGCCAGTACCACACTGTTTTGATTACCTTGGCTCTGTAATATATTTTGAAATTGGGAAACGTGACTCCTCCAATTTTATTCTACTTTTTCAAAATTGTTTTGACTATTTGGGGTCTCTTGTAGTTCCTTATGAATTTGAGGATCAGCTTTATCCATTTCTGCAAGAAACTGCTGGAATTTTAATAGGGATTGTGCTAAGTCTGTAGTATTGACATAGTAACAATACTGTCTAACCCATGAACATGGGATTCTTGCCATTTATTGAAGTCTTCTTTAATTTCTTTCAGCAATATTTTATAGTTTTCAGTGTACAAATCCTTCACATTCTTGGTTAAATTTATTCCTAGATTTTTTTTATTCTTTTAGATGCTAGTGTAAATGCAATTATTTTCTTAACTTCCCCTTCAGACTGTTCAATGTGACTTTATAGAAACACGTTTTTTGTTTTACCTTTACCTTGCCACTTTGCTGAATTCATTTACTAGTTGTGGTAGTTTTCTTGTAGATTCCTTTGGATTTTCTTTATATAAGATCATGTCACTGCCAAAAGAGATATTTATTTATTTCTTTCCAAATTTGGATGTTTATTTATTTATTTATTTTTGCTAATTCTTCTGTCTAGAACTACTAGCACGATACGGAATAGCAGTGGTGAAAGTTGGCACCTTTTCTTGTATCTGATCTTAGGGGGAAAGC
>PVIY010039396.1:0-23133 GCA_004026745.1 Myrmecophaga tridactyla
CAAGTCTCGGGTCCCCTCTGAGCTCTACAGGGAAAGCTCTGTGCTAGAAGCCCCTTCCTCACACGTCCTGCACAGGCATAGGCCTGAGTGGACTCCACTCTGCCCAGTGCACTGAATCCCAATTTGGCTGCCTGCCTTTCCAGCAGTGCCAGCAACTTGTGCTCCCCCGACCTCTGCACCCCAGCTTTTCTTGTTTCCCCGACTCCTCATTGCCCCTCACCCTGTCCTAGACACACACAGGCACATGGCAGCCCCATACCTGGCATCTACTCTCTCTGTTCAGCATGGACTGGCTCCCTCCCTTCAACCCACCACCCCTCTTAGGATTTTTTCCAGCTGACCCCTGCCCTTGATCTTACGTTCCTTCCCGGCCCTGCTTCAAACTCTCCTCTGGAAAGAGATCCTTCTGCTATCTTTCCCTGGTAGCCTCTCAGCTCCAAGTAACACAGAGGCCCTTCTCTGCCTTTTCACAGGGTTTCTTTCTTTTGTAAGTGTCCTCAGGTCAGGTTCAAGTGTGCCCTCAATAGGACCAGGGATCTTGGTTCAGTTTACTGTCATCTGTTGCATCTGACACCCCAACATGGCACACAATCCCCTTGACAGATACTTACATTGCTTACTCTCAACTTAAGCCTGTCTAATAGGTTAATAATGCAACCCCCCCCCAAGCTGTCCATGTCCTAATTTCTGGAACCTGCAAATGTTACCTTATATGGGAAAAGGGACTTAGTTAAGGATCGTGAGATAAGAAGATTACCAAGGTGAGCCCTAAATGAAATTGTCCTCACAAGAGGGAGGCAGAAGGAGATTTGACTGCAAAAGAAAAGAAAGCTGTGTGACCCCAGAAGTGAAGATTGAAGTGATGGAGCCACAAGTCAAGAATGCGGGCAGTCTTAGAAACAGGGGAAATAAAAACAGCTCAGGAGATTTTAGCTCTGAAAGTCTCACTTTGGATTTCTGACCTCCAGAACTATAAGAGAATAAATTTGAGTTTTTAAGGACACGGTCTTTCTGGTGATTTGTTATAGTGGAAACAGGAACCTAATGTAATCTGTTAAAGACATGCAGCTTGCTTCCCTTTCAGAACACAAAGTGTAGGGGTTTCTATAAAGATTTCTTATTGACCAGAGAACACAGAAGAATAATTTGGGTCTGGGGTTCAGAGCATACCCACATTTGCACTTTAAATGATGAGTGTTCTTCAATACCTGCTATATACAGGCTCAGCCAGCCGCTGTGCTGGGGCCTCAGAACTCAGAATATTCAAACACAAAAACAGACAGTGTACTTCCATTTTTCCCCTTTAGATTTTTGTCTGTTGTTTGCAAGTGTCTTACTTCCATGTATGTTATAAACCTCACCGTACTTCATTATTATTTTTACTTCAATCATCTCTTAAATACATTTGTATAGTAAGGAAATATCTTTTTATTTACCCACTAGATCGCAATTTCTGATGCTCTTCGTTTCATTATGTAGATCCAGCTTTATATCTGGTATCATTTTCTGTCTGCCTGGAATAATTCCTTTAAAATTTCCCCTTTAACCACATTCTAATATATAATTCGGTTCTGCGGATTATGTTCACAATGATGTGGTACCATCATCACCATCCATTACCCAAATTTCTCCATCAACTCAAATAGAAACTCTGTACATTATAAGCATTAACTCCCTGGTCTCTACCCCCATCCCACCCCTGGTAATCTATACTCTAGTTTTTGAGTCTATAAATTTGCTTATTCTAATTATTTCTTATCAGTGAGATCATGCAATATTTGTTTTTTTCTATCTGGCTTATTTCGCTGAACATGATGTCTTCAGGGTTTATCCATGTTGTTGCATGTGTACGAACTTTATTTCTTTTTATGACTGAATAACATTTCATGGTATGTATATAGCTCATTTTATTTATGCGTTCCTCAGCTAATGCGCACTTGGGTTGCTTTCATCTTTTGACAATTGTGAATAATGCCTCTATGAGAATCAGTGTGCAACAAAATAAAACAACATACATTTTGTTTCTTTATTTTTTAATTAATAAATAATTAAAAAAAAGAATCAGTGTGCAAATAGTTTGATTCCCTGCTTTAAATTATTTTGGGTATTTGTCTAGAAGTGGTATTGCCAGGTCATATAGTATTTCTATATTTAATTTTCTGAGGAACTATCACACTATCTTCCAGAGTGAAGGCAGGGACAGAGGGACCGCCTCCATTTCACATTCTCACCAATAATGAAGGAGGGTTGCCAACACTCATAATCTTACTCTTTTTTTAAAATAGTAACCATTCTAGTGGGTGTGAAATGGTATCCCATAGTTTTGATTTGCATTTTCCCAATAGCTATTGATGTTGAGCATCTTTTCCTGTGTTCTTTTGACATTTGCATATCTTCTTTGGAGAAATTTCTATTCAAGTCTTTGCCCACTTAAAAATTTGGGTTTAGCTTTTGTTGTTGAGTTGTAGGATTTAAAAAATTATATTCTGGATAATAAACCCTTATTGGATATGTAGTTCCCAAATATATTCCCCCATTGCATAGGTTGTTATTTGACTTTCATTGTAAAATCCTTTGGGACCCAAAAGTTTTAAATTTTGATGAAGTCCCATTAATACATTTTTTTCTTTTGTTGCGTGTCCCTTGCTTGTAAGGTCTAAGATCCAGTGCCTAAAGCAAGGTCCAGAAGATGCTTACCTATGTTTTATTCTAGGAGTTTTACAATTTAGGTTCTTAGGTCTTTGACAAATTTTGGGTTGATTTTTGTAGATAGTGTGAGATAGGGGTCCACATTCATTCTCTTGCATATAGACATCCAGTTTTCTAAGAATTATTTATTGAAAAGCCTACTGTTTGCCAATTGAGTGGATTAGGCATCCATATCAAAAATCAGTTGGCCATTCTGGAGGACCTCTGTTGTTGCTCAGATGTGGCCTCAGTCTCTCTAACCCCAACTCTGCAGGTGAAATCATTGCCCTCCCCCCTGTGTGGGACATGACATCCACGGGTGAAAGTCTCCCTGGAAACTTGGGAGAGGACTCCCAGGGATGAATCCAGACCTGGCACTGTGGGATCAACCATTTTATCCTGACCAAAAGGGGGAAAAGAAGTTTAATTAATAAAATATCAGTGGCAGAGAGAGTTAAAATGGAGTCGAGAGGCTACTCTGGAGATTGCTCTTGTGCAAGCTTCAGGTAGACCTTGCTACCTGTCATAACCTGCCAACCCCCAACCAGGGCCATTCCAGCCAATCCTAAAGAATACCTAGGGCAATATATAAGATTCCACAAGGGTTCCAGGCACTAGAGCAACTTGCCAGAAACCTACAACCTCCAGATGGGTCCCTGGTCCAGATAAGGCCTGAAACCTAGCCCAGCCTCTCCAGAATATCAGCTAGTTCCATCTCCCTATCCCACATTAGTGACAGACCCTTGCAATATCAAAAATGTAGAATTGCCATAGCCCAAACAACCCCAATGAGAAGTACAGAAAGATCAAAGTTGATGGTGGAATTATACATAAAAGATAGGACTTAACAAATGAATATGAATGCTGAATCATTAAATTGATATCTCTTTTAGTCTCCTGTATTTTAGAGCAGCTAGAAGTAAAACCCTAAAATTGTGAAACTGTAATCCATGCCAAAGTCTGAAATATGTTCTACAATGAATTGTGGTGCTGTGCTTTGAAATTTATAGCTTTTTTGTCTATATGTTATTGTTCACAAAAAAAGAAGGAAAAAAAAGTTGATTGTGTTGATAAAAAAGTCTTTAAGCCTGGTAGCCTCCTATATTCTGGAGCAGCTAGAAGGAAAAATAGGAGAGGATTGTATTGTAGCCCATGAGAAACTCTGGAATCTATTCTGTAACCACTTTTTGAAGAGTGCTTTGAAAACTATTGCTTTTTTATTTCTTTGCTTTGTATATGTGTTATACTATACAATAAAAAATGTTAAAAAAAATCAGTTGGCCATAAATATGAGGGTTGATTTCTGAGCTTGAATTGAGTCTATATGTCTGTTCTTGTGACAGTACCATGCTGTTTTGTTTACTGTGGCTTTGTAATAGGTTTTAAGATTAAGTAGTATGAGTCCTCCCACTTCATTGAGTTTATTCCTATATTTCATTCTTCTAGTTGCTATTGTAAATGGAAATTTTCTTGATTTCTTTTTTATATTGTTCAACACTACTGACTTTTGAGTGTTAATCTTGTACCTCATGCCCCCCCCACTGACTTTGCTGAGTTCATTTATTAATTGTATTAGCTTTGTGTGGATTTTTCAAGATTTTCTGTATATAGGATAATGTTACCTGCAAATAGGGAAAGTTTCACGCCTTCCTTTCCAATTTGGATGACTTTTCTTTTTCTTGACCAATTGCTCTAGCTAGAACTTCCAGCACAGTGTTGAATGACAGGGTTGACAGTGGACAGCCTTGCCTTGTTCCTGGTCTTAGAGGGAAAGCTTTTGGTTTTTCACCATTGAGTATGATGTTAGCTGTGGGTTTTTCATATATGCCCTCTTTCATGTTGAGGAAGTTTCCTTATATTCCTAGATTTCTAAGTACTTTTATTAAGAAAGTATGCACAATTTTGTCAAATGCCTTTTCTGCAACAATTGAGATGAGCCTGTGGTTTCTTTCCCTCATTCTGTTAGCATTATGTGTCACATTAACTGAATTTCTTATGGCGAAACACCCTGTATACCCAGGATAAATCATATTTGATTATGGTATGTAATTCTTTTACTCTGACGTTGAATCTGGCTTACTGTATTCTTTTGAGGATTTGTGTGTTTACATTCTTAAGGGATATCAGTTTGTAAATTTTTTCTTGTGATATATTGACCTGGCTATGATGTTGAGGGTATTGTTAGCCTCATTGAATGAGTTAAGGATGGCTCCCTTCTCATATTTTTTGACGAGTTTGATCAGGATTGATGCTAATTCTTCCAGAAATGTTTGGTAAAATCCACCTGTGAAGCCATCTGGTGCTGGACTTTTCTTTATTTTTCTTATTGGGAAAAAAATTTTTTTTGGCGTGGGCAGGCTCCAGGAATCCAACACAGGTCTCTGGCATGGCAGGCGAGAACTCTGCCACTGAGCTGCTGTGGCACCACCCTATTGGGAAATTTTTTATTACTGATTCCATCTCTTTAATAGTTATTGGTTTCTTGAGACCTTCTACTTCTTCTTGAGTTAGTGTAAGTAGTTTGTCTTTCTATATATTTGTCCATTTATCTAGGTTATCTAATTTGTTGGCATACAGTTGTTCTTAGTATCCTCTTATAAATCTTTTTATTCCCATGGGATTGAAAGTGAGGTCTGTTGCTTCCACGGGACCGGAGCGCAAAGGATATTAAGGAATGATGAGAGAGAAAGACGGGATCAGGGGATCTGAAGCTTAGTGACAACAGACAACTTTATTCTTAACTAGTTCCTGCTTATATACTGCAGGGTTTATGTGACAAAAAGCATGCATGCATTTCGTGAGAAAACAGAGTGCTTACTTTTCAGTGTTTGTTCCCTACATACCAAAGATAGCCATAAAGAACTTGGAGTTAAGAAAAAACAAACATTCTCTCCCTCCCAGACTGTTCTCCATTAATCAGATGATCTCCACGGTTTACTGCCGCCGCCACTCTGAGGCCAGTTGCTCCCAATAAATTCTGCAGATCTTCCATTAACCCTTGCCCCTACAGAGGTCCTCTTTTTCATTTCTGATTTTAATTATTTGTGTCCTCTCTTGTTTTTTCTTTTTCAGTCTAGCTAAACTTTCATTGTTGTTTACAGTGAACAAACTTTTGGTTTTGTTGATTCTTCCTATTTTTTTTAAATTTTTTGTTTCATTTATCTCCGTCCCAACCTTTGTTATTCCTTTTGTTCTGCTCACTTTGTGTTTATTTTGCTCTTCTTCTTCTAGATCTTCCAGTTTGGGGCTTAAGTCTGTGATATGAAATATTTCTTATTTTTTAATGTAATCGTTTAGAGCTATAAATTTCCATCTCAGCACCAGCATTGCTGCATTCCAAATGTTTTCATATGTCATATTTTCATTTTTATTCACATGAAGGTACTTCCTCATTTCCCTTTATTTCTTCTTTGACTCCTCTGTTTTTTAAAAATAGCTGTTTAAATTTCACATATTTATGAATTTTCCATTTCTCCCTCTGTTATTGATTTATTGTTCTGTCCCATTGCGGTTGGAGAAGATACATTGTATGATTTCAGTATGTTTGTATTTATTAAGACTTGTTTTGTGACTTCACATATCATCTACCCTGGAGAATGATCCATGTGCACTGCTGCTTTGGGTGAAGTGCTTTACAATATTTCTGTGAGGTTTACCTGGTTTAGTGTACCAGTCAAGTCTTCTATTTGCTTGTTCATCTTCTGTTTAGATGTTCTATCCATTTTTGAAAGTGGTGTATTGAAATTTCCTACTATTAATGTAGAACCATCTATTTCTCCCTATAATTCTGTCAATACTTGCTACACATAGTTTGGGAGTCTTCTTTTAGGTTCCTATATAATTATAATTGTTACATCTTCTTGTTGAATTGAACTTTTATCAGTATGTACTGACCTTCTTTGTCCTTTTAACTGTTCTTGACTTTAAGTCTATTTTATCTGATATTACTTCAGCTACCCCACTTCTCTTTTAGTTACTATTTGCATAGTATATATGTTTTACTATCCTTTAACTTCAATTTATTTATGTCTTTTAATTTATGGTGAGTCTCTTGTAGGCAGCATATAGTTGGGTCATGTGTTTTTTTTTATACATTCTGCCAATCTCGGTGTTTTTACTGGAGAATATAATTCATTTACATTTAAAGTTACTACTGATTATGCAGGACTTTTTCTGCCATTTTTCTATTTTGTCTATGTAAGTCTTATACTTTTGGGTGTTCCTTAATCTTTCCATTAATTCTTATTTCTATATCTGTTTTTCTTAATACTGTAACATTTTGAGTCCCTTCTCATTTCTTTTTCTTAATGTATTTTCATGTATGTTTTCTGTGGTTATCATAGAGTTAAAAATTTAATATCTTAAATCCATAACAGTCATATGGATTTTGATTGGTTTTGATACTAATTTATCTTCAATAGCGTTCACAAACACTGTCCTTATACCTATCCATCCACCCACCTTTTTTGCATTTGTTACAAATTATACCTTTGTACTATGTCCCAAACCATAGATTCACCATTTTACTTTTTATGCTTTTCAATTTTAGCACCTGTAAGAATCAAGAAATGAAGTCATGTACAATAAATTCAATACAGTAGCACTGGCATTTATAATTTCCCATAGGGTTACCTTTACTCTACTTCTTTATTTCTGTAATGCCACCTAGAATCACTGTCTAGTATCTAGTATTGAAACTGGTGTCTGAATCATTCAGTCTGAAGAATTCCCTTTAGCATTGCTTGTAGGGCAGGTCTTGTGTTATGAAACATCCTCAGATTTTCTAAAATCTGGGAATGTTGTAATCTCTCCCTCATTTTTTAATAACCTTTTTATTGTGAAATGAAACATGTATACAAAAAATAATAAATTTCCAAGTACATATTAACATGTAGTTGTAGAACAGATTTTAAAGTTTGGTATGGGTTACAGTTCCATGATTTTTCATTTTTTTCTTCTAGCTGCTCCAAGCCACTAGAGACCAACAGAAATATCAATATAATAACTCAACAGTCATACTCATTTGTTAAAGCCTGTTTTTTTCTGTTACACTCCTCTTTAAATAACATCACACTCAAAGTACATCACAACAATTAGTTGTAGAACGGATTTCAGAGTTTGGCTACAATTCCACAATTTTAGGTTTTTACTTCTAGCTGCTCTAAGATACTGGAGGCTAAAAGAAATATCAGTATGATTCAACACTCATACTTATTTGTTAAACCCTACCTTCTCTGTATAACTCCACCACCTTCTTTCATCTTTCTCCTACTCTTTAGGGGTATTTGGACTATGCCCATTCTAACTTTTTCACTTTGGAAGGGGCTGTCGATAATATGGGATAGGGGGATGGAACTAGTTGATGTTCTACAAGGGCTGGCACCTTTGCATGTCAGCCTCCCTTATTTTTGAAAGCAATTCGCACTTGATGTAAAATTCTTGGTAGGGAGTTGTTTTCTTTCAACACTTTTATCTTTCATACTACTGCCTGCCTGCTTCCATGATTTCTGATGATAAATTGGCACATAATCTTGTTGGGATTTCCTTGTACATAACTTGTTGCTTTTCTCTTGTAACTTTCAGAACTCTCTCCTTGCCCTTAGTATTGTACAATTTGATTACTATATGTGTGAGCATGGTATCCTTTGTGTTCATCTTTCTTGTGTTTGGTTGGGCTACTTAAATGTGCAGAGTCATGTCTTTCATTAAATTTGGGGCCTTTTCTGCCCTTATTATTTTTTTACTATTCTTTCTGCCCTGTTCTCTCTTTCTTTTCCTTCTGAGAATCCCATAAATCATATATTGGTATACTGCGCTTCATAGTGTCCCTCAGATCTTTAAGGCTCTATTCATTCTTTTCTATTATTTTTTCTTTCTGCTCCTCAGTCCTGACTCATTTCAACTTTCTTGTCTTTGAGATCACAGATTCTTTCTTTTGCCACCTCTAATCTGTTGTTGAAATCATCTAGGGAATTTTTCATTTCAATTATGATGTTATTCAACTCCAGTGTCTCTGTTTGTTTCCTATTAAGAATATCAAAGACATCCTCATATTGTTCACTCATTGTTTCCTCATGTGCTTTCATTCTTTGTCCATGTTTTCTTTTATCTCCTTCAGCATATTGAGGATCATTTTTTAGAAGTCCAATGTCTGGTTCTCTTCATTGATGGTTTCTGGATTTTTGTCTTCTTCCTTTGGATGGGCCACCATTTCCTGTTTCTTTGTTTCTCTTGTATTCTTTTGTTGCACACTGTACATTTTAATACTTTAAAGTCTAATTTTGGGATTTAGTCCCTGAGCCTTCTGTTTTTATTTTTTTTTAAAGTTTGTATCCAGATAGTGTTATGATAGAAATTTTCTTGAATGCCAAGAGCTAATCAAAGCAGAAAAACCAGGGCGAAAAGCACTTTTCCCTATCTTCGCAATTTAGCTCTGTTTTGGCTGGTGGTCTCCTTCAGAAGTTACCCCTCCTGTCAGGAAAATCAGCCTGAGGCAAATGTGATACACAGGATCTTTTCTGTCTTACCTGACCCTGTGTGGAGTTCATTTTAGTATTTTAAAGATATTGCTCCCCTGTTATTTTTGATAAGAAATCTATTCTTATCCTTCTCCTTTTTCATCTATATGTAAATATCTTTTTTCTCTACTTTTATGATTTTCTCTTTATCACTGGTTTTAAGTGATTTGAAAATGATTTGCCTAAGAATACTTTTATTCATGTTTCTCTTTGAGATTCTTTTAGCTTTTAGGATCAGTGAATTTTACACTTTTCATAAAATTTGGAAAATATACATTCATTATTTCTTCACATACTTTTTCCAAATTCCGCTTTTCTTCTTCTTCTTCAGGGTCTCCGAATGCATATATATCTTAGGCCCCTTGAAGTTGCCCAATATCTCACTAAATGTCTATTCATTTTTTCAGTGATCTCTTTCTGTCTGTTTCATTCAGTAATGAATTCCACATATTTTGTCCAGTATTTTAGTTGGTTTACTAGGAGTGTAACTTTTTCCCTATTACATCATATTGACCAGAAGCAACAGTCTTATAATGCAAAGTTAAAAACTAAATTATCCATGCATGACAAACATCCCAACATTTCAAACTTATTCAAATTAAAACCAGGATCATAAGACTGTGGGATACGTATATTTGTTCACATAGACATACTTACATACAGCTGGGAGACTACACAGCAAAATAGCAACAATGTTTCTCTCTTGAAAGTAGAAATATGAGTTATTTCTTTATTTTCTTATAATATGAATTCAATATTTTCTACCACTTCCGAAATACTTATGAATTACCTTCCTATTGATAAAATATTGTAAATATGCTTAAATGTGCTTTAGAACAACAAAAATACTGAGCAACCTCTTGCTGGATTCCATTAAGCCCCTCTGGCGTATTTACTACTTGTTTAACTAGAAACAGAAAAGTTTGAGATCCAATTAGTAAGCTATGTGGAGTTATTCAACTTCTTTAAGACTTCCAAATGCAATGGCACACAGGTAAGAATCTAGCTTGTTTTTAAAACTCTTCCTCCAGGGATAAAAATGTATTAACATATATTTTCAAAGGCAAAATGCTATTTTCATTAAAAACATTCTTCATGACATGATTGGATCCAACATATGAAGGACCGTATGTAGGCAACCTTGATAAGAGGAACTGCTGTGATTACATTCATTATTTTGAATAATGTCGACATGTCTGTTTTCCAAGCTGATAATAAAAATATTATGCTATTTTTAAAATGAGTTATTGAGTCCTTACTGCTATTCATTCCAAATAATGTCCAAAAATGCTCTTTTATTTTAAAATTCTTGATGCAGGGTTTTCATAAGAATGATCAGCGTTTTCCTTCATAGATCATTACTCAACTCATACTTTTTAAGTTGACACAGGATTATCATTCACAAAGTAAATACCATGCAAAAATAACTAATTCATGATTTTGTTAATATTTCTTCACTACTATAGCAGTTGTGTTATTGGTTATTAGCTATATCTCACATATTTATTTTTTGTATTCATGATTCCTCCATGCCAATATGTCATCACATACTTTCCTAACTAAGTCATTAATGGGTTACTTCATATTGGCATGATTCCATAGCATTTTTTGTGGCTTGGGGATTTCCCTACCACTGTATCATTTGTTCCTTGTTACTTTTCTTTTTTAGAGGAACCACACATATCCTTTTTCCTTGTGTGAGCATTTGGTCTTTATTTTTTGATCTATGGCCCCCTTTCTTCTACTCATAAATCCCTGAGTGTTACCAAATGATTTTGATCCAATTGTGTGTCTATAGATTTTCAATTATAAAACATACGCACATAATTTATTTCTTTGCAATGAAATAATCTTATGGTATTTTTATTTTCCTCTTTTCCTTTTTTCAAATATGGGTCCACATTATCCAAAAAAAGATAAAATGGAATTAATAAAACACAAGTATCTTTCAATACCTTTTTGCCAACACTGTTTTTTATTCAATCAGCATTTTGCAAACTGAAAACTGTTCCTTATTTTTTATGGACTACTTCATTTCTTTTATGTGCAGTTGTTGGAGCTCTAAATGACCTTCTGACTCTTCCAAATTTTTAAACAATTACACCATAAGATAATAAGACATTTATTCATTTATATGATCATAATATGTGTTCTGTAAGTTTTGCCTTTTCTGAAAACTCCTGTATCATATATCCCTTGCTCTATATGTATAGTTTCTATATGTCATTTCTTCTCAACAACTTCAAAAAAAATTTGTGGCATCAAACAGTTCAGCTTCTTTAATCTTTTCAGAGAACCATCTTTTGATTACATTAATATTATTTTTATAATTTTATTTCATTAATTTCTGCAATTATCCATATTACTCCCACCTAGTTTTCCTAGGGTTTAATTTATTTTCATTTTTATAGTTTTTTAAAGATGTGTCTTGGTTTGCCAGGGCTGCTATCACAAACAGCACAAACTGGTTTTGGCTTAAGCCACAAGAATTTACTGGTCCACAGTTCTGAGACTAGAAGGAGACTGAAATCAAGATATTGTCAAGGCTTGCTCTCTCTCCAAATACTGTAGCATTCTGGGTTGGCTGTCGGTAATCCTGGTGGTTCCTTGTCTTGCGCATCTGCTGTGAGTAGCATGGTGATGTCCTCTATCACTTTGGGGACTTTCAAATTCTTTTTATAAGGCCTCCAATAACCTGGATTAAGGCCCACCCTGGTTCAGTTCACTATGCTTTAACTAAAATGATATCTCCAAAAGGTCTTATTTACAATAGATTTACATCCACGAGAATGCAGGTTAAGATTAAGAACATGTATAAATTGGGGTATGTAATTCAATATGCCATGACGTTATTATTAGATTGTTTTTCTTTCTAATATAGGCAATTAATTATATAATTAGATTATTAGATTATTATTAGATTATTTTTTCTTTCTAATATAAGCATTTAATTATATAAATTTCACTTTAAGCATAGATGTACCTGAGTCCCACAAATTCTGATATATTGTATTTTTATTTTCTTTAAATTCAAAATGTTTTCTAATTTCTCTTAACAATTTCTTTTGATACAAAGGTTAGTACAAATGTGTTGTATAGATTCCAAATATTTGGATTTTTTGCTAATATCTCTTTTGTTGTATTGTTTAGTTTATTTCCATTATAGATAGAGAATATATTTTGTATGATTTCAATTCTTTAAAAACTTTTAAGGGGTGTTTTATGTTCTCTCATGGTAAATATTCCATGTGTACTTGAAAGTAACATAAATTCTGTACTGTAATTCATCTAAGTTCTTGAGTTTATGTACGTAAGTTTGTTCCTGGTATTTCCTTTCTGTCCTAATGACTGCATTATCTGTAGCAATATGCCCTGTTTAATTTTGGATATTGGTAATTTGTGTCTTCTTTCTTTTTTACTTTGCCCATCTAAAGTTTTATCGATTTTATTGAACTTGTCAAATAACCAGCTTTCAGTTTCCTTGGTTTTCTCTATGATGTTCTGATTTTAATTTCATTGATTTCTACTCTTATCTTTTACTTACATTCTTCAACCTTGAATTAATTTTTTCTTCCTTTACTAGTTAATTAAGGTGGAGGTTCAGATTATTGAATTGAGATTTGTGGTGTTTTGAAGCTCTATATATCCCAGAAAAACATTTTCTTAGATCTAATCCATTCCTGTGGGTGTAAAGCCATTGTAAGTAGGATCTATTGATGAGGTTACCTCAGTTAAGGTGTGGCTCAACTCATTCAGGATGGGACTTAATCCTACTACTGGAGTCCTTTGTAAATGGAATGAATACAGAATGGAGAGAGAGAGAGAGACAGAGAGAGAGAGAGACAGAGAGAGAGACAGAGAGAGAGAGAGACAGAGAGAGAGAGAGACCTTGGAATAAAGAACCTGAAATGGAAGATGGAAGAGAAGGAACAGACCAAGAGATGCCACCATGTGGTAGAAGATCCAAGGGTTGCCGGCAGCCACTCTTTGGGATGAAAGCGTCATCTTGATGATAACTTGATTTGGACATTTTCTCAGCCTTAAAACTGCCAGTTAATAAATTCCCATTGATCAAGCCAACCCATTTTATGGTATCTGATTTAAGCAACCTAGAAAATTAAAATAAGATCTTTCTTCCTTCACAATCAAAACATTAATGTACAATTTCCCCCCAAGCACTGCTTTAGTTGCATTCCACACTTTGTGATGTGCTACATTTTCATTTCGATTCTGTTCAATAACTTCTTAACATTTTCTTGAGACTTCCTCTTTGATCCATGGATACCCAGTTTCCCTTATTATTAAATTTCTAGTTTAATATGATATGTTAAGCACAATTAATAAGCCAATACTTCCTTAGTTCTTATCTAATTTCTTTTTTCTATTCCAGGATAGCACATTCCATTTAGTTGTCGTGACTTGTTAGGCTCCTCTTGGCTGTGACAGATTCTGTCACTTGCGTGTGGTGGTCAGGTGTCTTGCTGAATGTCCCTCAATTGGGACTTATCTGATGTTTTGATCCTGATTATAGTGGGTTGATGAGTCTTGGAGAGGAAGACCAGAGAGGTGACGTGCCATGTGCCATTCTTATCACATTATACCGGGGTACATGCAGCTAGCGCAACTTAACACTGCTGATGTTAACGCTGACCACCTGGCAGATGGGGTGCAACATAATCCTGGGTCTGCCCCAAAATAAGAGAAGCACCAGATTGAAAATTCTATGTGGAAGCTTTCTTTATTCTTCATTCAATGATTTAGATATATTGCTCTTTTGTCTGCTTCTGAGTTGGGGGGCGGAAAGCCAGTCTTAAAGGGCACCTACTGTATGAGAATTTGCTGTAACTCTTACATTTCTTTCTCTATAGGCAAGATTTATTTTATTTTTATTGACAATTATTTCCTCTTTATGTTTTTCAGCTCTTTGAGTTACCTGCTTCTTTTTTCTCTCATGCTTAGTATTCCCAGATCTTCATTGTTGATTCTTCATTTTGTTTTTGTATTTGTCTTTCACTAATTTTGTAAAAATATTGGCCATCATCTGTAATTCTTATTTGCGTTGACTCATCTCAAGTTATTCTACCTTTGTCTTCTGTGTTCACTCTGCTGATAATCCTATTGACAGATTGTGATGGAATTCTCGAATTTCCATTTTATTCTTTCTTATTGTTTACATCGCTACTGAAACTTCCAGTATCTTCATTTTATGCACATTTTACAATAGATTTTTTAACATATTTGTTACAAAATTTCTATCTAATATTGCCAAAATAAAGGTAATCTCTGAATCCACTTCTTTTTGTTGCTTTTTCTCTTGGTAATGGAATGCTTATTCTTGACAATTTCTGTGTTTTGTAATTTTCCACTGAATGGCAAACATCATTTGTAGAAGAAGAGGGGAACCAAGGTAAATAGCATCTAGTCCTGGATGTTGGCATGCCTATTCTTCTGCTGGACTGGTAGTTGGGACATGTAGTCAATTGTCAGCAGTTTAGCTGGGTTTGTGTTTTGTTACTGCCATCAGCTAGAACTTCTTCCAGCAGTGATCTGCCTTTACCTGTGCCTGGTGTGGGACCTATGATGCTGGAGGATTGGTCTCCGTATTCCTCCTGCGCCCTCAGCTCTCAGCAGTCTCAGAAGGCCTGGGCCACAAAGTGGCTCTCTATCCTTCTTCCTTCTTGTCCCCCTCCTCAGTGGTAGACAGCTGCTGCTCTTTATTCAGTGCTAGAGTTGTGGTGGTAGCACCCAGTGTTCTTGGTTCTTCTGGTCCTGCCTCTATCTCATCAGGTTATGTATCTGATTCTTGGAGGTGGGACCTTGACAGCATTTCCATGCCTCCCTCTTCTGACATTCAAAGCCTTCTTTGTGTCTGCAGAAGGTTTGGGGCAGGAGGGAGTTTCCTGCCTTTGCCCCACTGATGGTAGAATAATTCTGCTTTGTATTGGTGCAGGATACAGGGCTCTAAAGGTTTGTTGCTCTTCCTGCAGGAGCAGGCAGATTGTGCTTTTCCTCTCCCTTAGTAGCTGTGGATCTTTGCCTAGTACCTGGAGGTGAAAGAAAAGCTTCCCTACTTTTCCTTAGCAGCAGCCGGATTTTGCTTTGGCCCCTTCCCCAGAGGGTTTGCTGCTTCTCCCTGATGGGTTTGCTCAGTCACCTGGTATCCACAGTCTGTCATTTGCACCCAGTGGAGGCCACAGGAGAAGAATGTGAAGTCCCCTTTTTCTGGGACTCCTTGATAGTTCAAACTGAAATGTTTGGCCACTCTTGAGTTTTAGGAAGTCATTAAAATGGAGCTGACTTTTTCTTTCTTGCTTATATGAGGTTTCTTTCTTCTGTGCTCTGTGAAAGGCAATAGAGATCCTGTGTCCTTTTCTTGGAGGGGATTGTCACCCTTTGGAATTTAATTCCCTTGGTTGTCTTGCTACCTCAGCTCTCTGAATAATTTACATATTTTTACGATGTGATAGATTATCTGGGTTCTTCTTATTTTTCGGACAAATGTGATATTCTTTTGTGACTTCTACTTCTTAAACAGATGCAGAATTTGAGTCACCTAGAATTTGATTTTACCTACGTATATTTATAATTCTATAGCATGCATGCTTTTTTTCAGTCTGGCTGCCTTCATTCAACATTATATTTGTGGGATTCATATACATTGTTACTGTAGCTCTAGTTTGTTTATTTTCATTGTCATACAGTATTCCACTGTATGACTATGCCTCAAGGAATTCATTCACTCTACTGATGATGGGCATGTAGCATGTTTTCAGTTCAGGAAAATTCTAAATAATGCTTCTGTAAGCATTCTTTTACATACATTTTGGTGACCATATGTACACATAGGTGTTAGGTGTATGCTAAGGAGAGCAATTACTATTATAGATGTTTCACATTTTGTAGGTGATAAACAGTTTTCCAAAGTGGTCACAATAATTTGTGTCTGCACCAGCAATTTGAGAACTCCTTTTGTTTCACCACCCTTGCTAACATTCACTATTGGCAATTTTACTGTAAATTTCTTATTGAAGTAGCACACGCACATAGAACAGGGCACAACATTGAAGTGTGTGATTTGATGCATTTTCAGAAAGTGAGCAGAGCCCTTGAACCGCTGGGCAGATCAAGGCATAGGTGATTAACACCTCGGAAGCCTCCCTCATTTTCCATCGTACTCATTAAATCCCCGCCATAACCACTATTCTGACTTCTATCACCATATATGGGTTGTACTTGCTTTTTCCTTAAAAATCAACTTTACTGAGGAATAATTCACATTCAATAAAAGTCACCCATTTTCTGTGTACAGTTCAATGAATTTTGGCAAATAAATGCACCCCTGTACCACTCCCAAGAGCAGGATATAAGACATTTCTGTTACCCTCACCTCCCTTAGCAGTCAGGCTGCCCCCACCTCTGGCCCCAGGCAGCTCCTTACCTCCTCTCCCTTAATGTGGATTAGTTTTCCCTTTTCTAGAATCCCATATAAATGAAATCATGCAGTTTATAGTTTAGTACTATTATGCATTTTGTAACATGAAAATTTCTGCACCTATCTTAAAACAATTTCTGGTATATATTGTATTCATTTCTCCAAATATTGTGAATAGTGCTCCAGTCTTCCCAAGTTGTTTTACCCTCCCACCAGTGTTGTTTGAATTTTAATTTTACTTTACAGCCTTATCAACAGTTTTTTTTTGACAAATACTATAATCTCATCCATTGTGGTAGGTAGTTCATCTTGTCAGAGAGAAGAAATCCCCTCTCTCAGATGTTTAGGTTTTGTCCAGGTTTTGCCAATGCTGCCAGCACTGGGTTACAGCTTGAGGACTACAGCCTGCCTTATGCTAAGGCCTTCAGAAAAATTAGAGCATTTCCTCCACTCTCTGTATCCTGTAGGCATCATCCTTTCCAAAGCCTTGAACCAGTCTTTGCATAGAGCTCTTTCTGTCCACATTTCATTTGCAATTCTCTAATTTGGGCTGCCTTTGAATCCAGGCCGGGAGATACAGTTCTAGTTTCCTTCCTTAATCATTATGCTACCATTTCCTTTTTTAAAAAAATAAACTTAATTTTAAACAGTTGTGAGCATTGTTCAGAGTTCCCACATGCCGCAACCCAGTTCCTCCTCTTATTAGTGTGGTACATGTGTCACAAATAAGCCAATATTTCTTTGGCTTGTACTTAATTTCCTTTTTCTATTCCATGATCCCCCCAAGAACAACAAATTACATTTAGTTGTCATGTCTTCTTAGGTTCCTCTTGGCTATAACAATATTTTGACTTTCCTTTTTTTATGACCTTGACAAGTTTGAAGAGCACTGATAGGTATTTCGCACAATGCCCCTCATCTGATATTTGTGTGAAGGTTTTTCTCACCATTAGATTGGAGTTAGGAGTTTTGGAGAGGAAGAACGAAGAGGTGAAATGTCATTCTCATCACATTATATCAAGGGTCCGTGTTATCATCATGACTCATTGTTGTCGATATTAACCTTGACCATGTGGCAGTTGGAGTCTGATAACAGATTGAAATGTGATCTACAGAAACAAATGAAGAGCTTCAGTTATAAAATTCTTGGTCAGCTTTTTTTCCCTTTCTTTCAGGAATTTACAGATATCTCTCATTTGTCTTATGCTGTGTGAAAAAAAAACAATCTGACAAGGTCACATAGTGTTTGAGGATCTGCTGTAAATATTTGTTTCACTATATGAAATATTCTTCGTTCTTATTACCTCAAAATTTTACCTTTATCTTGTCTTTCCAGCACTTTGGGTATTGTGTACCCTTTTTTCTCCTGCTTAGGGTTCTTTGTTTTTTTGTCTTTCATTAATTTTGAAAAATTTTTGGCCATCATCTCTTCAAATATATCTTCTATCATGATCTCTTCTCTCTCAGCCTCTCCCTCTCTCCCTCTCTTGCTCTCTCTTTCTCTCTCTCCTCTTTCTCAGACTCCAGTATCACTCACTGCAGACCATTTCTTATTGTCCCACCTATCTTGGATGGTCTATTCTGTTTTTCTTTTTTTTTCCTTCCTTTGCATTTCCTGTTGAATTATTCCTATTTACTTATTTCAAATATATTCTGTATTTCCTCTACTGTTTTCAGTGTTTGAAATCCTATTGACAGATACCATATTTTAATTTTAGCATTTCAATTTTATTATTTCTTCTAGTTTATATCTCTCTGATGAAATTGTCCATGTTTTCTTGCAAAATATCCAACTTTTCCACTAGAATCTTTAAAGTATCAATCACATAGTTTTTAAAAATTTTCTCACACAGCTGACTTGTAGTCACCTCTGAGTCCTAGTTCTATAGAATGGGATACTATGCAGCAATGAAAAGGAAAAGATTACTTATGCACCAACATGGACGTGTCTCAGAAACAGTATGATGGCCTTCCACTTGACCAAGATGTTTGTTTAAGATGCTCCAGAATACCGTTACCACAGAGAATCTTTGAGCAACTTGCAAAAACTGGCAGAGCCATCTTTCTTAAAACTCCAGAAAACAGTTAAAGGATTGCAGTAACTAGGAGAGTGACTAATCGAGAAATTTATTTTAGCAATGTTTTTTAGTTTTCCAAGTACAAGTCCTTCATATTCTTGGTTAAATTTATTCTTAAATATTTGATCCTGTTAGTTGCTATTGTCAATGGCATTTTTCTGGATTTTCTTGTTAGATTGTTTGTTACTAATATATAGAAACACTATTGATTTTTGGGTGTCAATCTTGTACCCTGCGACTTTGCTGTACTCATTTATTAGCTCTAGTAGCTTTGCTATAGATTTTTTTTGGGTTTTAGACATATAGTATCACATCATCTGGAAACAGTAAAAGTTTTACTGCTTCCTTTCCAATTTGGATGCCTTCTATTTCTTTTCCTCATCTAAATGCTCTGGCTAGAACTTTCATACAATGTTGAATAACAGTGGTGACAGCAGGCAAACTTGTCTTGTTCCTCATCTTAGAGGGAAAGCTTTCACTCTCTCACCATTGAGCATGATGTTAGCTGTGGGATTTTCATACCATGTGGAGGAAATTTCCTTCTATTCCTAGTTTTCGTGAATGGTGCTGGATTTTGTCAAAAGACTTTTCTGCAACAATTGAAATTATCATTTATTTTCTTTCCTTTATTCTATCAATGTGATGTATTTTAGTTTTCTAGGCTACCCAAGCTAATACCGCGAAATGAGTTGGCTTTAACAATGGGAATTCATTTAAAAATGCTCAGGGTTTTGAGGCCAGAAAAATCTGAAAATCAGGATGATGCTTCCTTCCAGAAGCCTGGCTACCAGTGATCCTTGGCTCCTCTGTTACATGGCGAGGCACTTGGTGACATGACATAGCACATGGCAAGGCACATGCCAGAACCTTTCTTCTCTGGGTTTCATTGATTTCAGTTTCTTGCCCCCTTGGCTTTCGCTCTGTCTGTCTGAGTTTATTCTCTTATAAGTGACTCCAATAATAGGATCAAGACCCTTCCTGACTGAGATGGGCTACACCTTAACTGAAATAAGCTCATCAAAAGGTGCTACTTACAATGAGTTCACACCCACAGGAATGGATTAACGTTAAGAACATGTTTTTCTGTGGTACACACAGTTTCAAAACACCACATGGCTTAGAACACTAATTGACTATTTTGTGTTGAATCACCCTTGCATACCTGGGATAAATCCCACTCGACCATGGTGTATAATTCTTTTATTGTGCTATTAGATTCTGTTTTCTAGTATTTTGTTGAGAATTTTCTATATTAAAAAGGGATATTGGTTTTTTAATTTATTTTCTTCAGATATCTTTATCTTGCTTTGTTTTTAGGAGGATGTTGAGCTCATAGAATGAGGTAGGAAGTGTTCTCTTCTCTTCAATCATTTTGGAGAGGTCGAGAAGGATCAGTGCTCATTCTTCTTGGAATGTTTGGTGAAACTCACCAGAACAGCCATCTGGACCTGGGCTTTTCTTTGTTGGGAATAGTTTTTTCACTGATTCATTCTCTTTATTTGCTGTTAGTCTGTTGAACTCTATTTCTTCTTGAGCCAGTGTAGGGGTTTCTAGGACTTTGTCCATTTGTCTAGGTTATCTAATTTGTTGGCATATAGTTGATCACAGTATCCTTTTATAATCCTTTTTATTTCTGTGGAGTCAGTAGTAACATCCTCCATTTCATTTCTGATTTCAGTTATTTGCTTCCTCTCTTTTTTCCTTTGTCAGTGTAGCTAAAGAGATTTGTCAATTTTATTAATTTTTTCAAAGAACTAACTTTCGGTTTTGTTGATTCTAGTTTTTAATTCCTGTTTGCATTTATCTCTGCTCTAATCTTTGTTATTTCCTTCTTTCTGCTCACTTTGGGTTTAGTTTGCTTTTCTTTTTCTATATTCTCCAGTTGTGAGAATAGGGCTTTGATCTGTAATCTTTCTCTTGTTTTAAATTGAGCACTTGGAGCTACAAATTTCCTTCTCAACACTGCTTTTGATGCATCCCGTATGTTGTTCTATGCTGTGTGTTCGCTTTCATTCACCTCAAGATATTTCCTAATTTATCTTGTGATTTCCTTTCTGACCCATAGGTTGTTGTTTAATTTTCACACATTTGTGGATTATCCATTTTTTTCTGTTATTCATTTCTAAATTTGTTCCATTATGGTCAAAGAAGATACAGAGTATGATTTCAACATCATATCTGTTGTTTTAAGAAGCCAAGTTTGTGGTATTTTGTTACAGGGCCCATAGGAAACTACTATTTGAAGGTAATGTACTGCTTTTTCGTTCAATCTGTCTACCTTTAAGATTTTCTCTTTGGATTTGATCAGCAACTCTTTTAATATGATATGCTTAGGACAGATTTCTTTCTTTACCTCCTGCCTGCATTCATGGAGCTTCTTGAATCTGTGGCTTAATGTCATTGGTCATTATAAGAAAGTTGTTAGCTATTATTTGGGGGGGGGGCGGAGTGCATGGTCTGGGAATTGAATCCGGGTCTCCCGCGTGGAAGGCAAGCATGCTATTATCTTTTAATTTTGCATCTGCTCCACATTATCTTCACCTCCTCCTAGGACTGCAGTTAACAATGTATTTTATCTTCCAGTTGTATCCTCTATGTCTCTCACCCTCCCTTGTGTATTTTCATGTTTTTTTTCTCTCTCTGCTTTATTCTAGATATTTTCTCCTGACCTATCTTCGAGTTTACTACTTTTCTCTTCTGCTGTGACAAATCTGCTATTACATCTATCCATCTGCTTTTACTATCAGTAATTGAATTTTTCAACTTTAGCATTTTTATTGTGTGGTTTTTCATAATTCAAAGTCCCCTGATAAAACTCTAAATCTTTTGTTTTATCTCTGTGAACATATTAAACATGATTATTTTAATCTGTGACTAATAATTCCTAAACCTGAAGCTCTCTGTGTCTTTTGCAATAGTCCTTTCATATTCATATTTTGTTATTGCTATCTTATCATTTCATGTGCATGAATATATATAAATTATGCTAGTATTGCATTTTCAAATTAATTATTTGAAAAATATTGCCTAAAAAAATATTGTCTGTGTTGCTATATTCCTCCAGGGAAGTTATATATATGCTTTTGCCAGGCAACAAAATATACTAGTAATCTGGTATCGTCTCATTTTCAATATCAGGAGTATTCAAAGCTTGGCTGTAGTCCATGTTAAGGCCAGAATATTACTAGTACATATTTACTCTTAGAATGAGGCTCTTTGAGAAAACTGAGAATGAAGTGGGTCCACAATATCTTCACTGGGAAGGACTGGGATTCTCATTCTTATCTTACTCATCTCAGGCAAATAAGCGTCTACAGATTAGCCTGTCTCTTGAATCTCTTCCCTGTTGCCTTTCACTGTAACATACAGTTTTTGAGGGCACCCCTAAGCTTAACTTTCTCCAAACTCTTTTGCAAATAAAGTCAGTTCTTTGGGAAGAGATTAGGAGTTATCTATTTTATGGCCTGCTCCTCCCTTCCTGATCCTGTCAGGTAAAATCTCTTAGCCAGTACCCTGGAACAGGAGGTGGGAACAATTTAAGCTTTCTTCTGAGTGACATCCCTGCTCTAAGAGCCAAACTTTTGGTGGGATAAGCAGCGGTCTGGGTTTCTCTCAGCTTGCCCCTCCTGGCATGGACCCACCGTCTCCTGAGTCTGGGAAAGAGTGGTGACCAGGGCCCCAGGACTCTCAGTGTGCCACAACCAAGAAATTGCTTCTGTTCTTCAAGTAGAGCTGGGAGGAAGAAGGAAGGCCCACATCTCAACTGCACTTGCCTGGCACCATGCAGCTGAGGATAGGATGAGAAATGCTGACTCCTACTCCTTTAGTGAATAAAGTCCTCTGTCTGGGTCCTTTGTGGAGAGGAGCCCTGTTTTCTTGGCTGCAGCAGTCTAGAGTAGAGTCTTGCCTTTCTGAGATAGGAAGATGGAGGGTGTTCTAGTTTGCTAGGTGCCAGAATACAATATACCAGAAACAGAATGGCTTTTAAAAAGGGGAATTTAATAAGTTGCTAGTTTACAGTTCTAAGGCCAAGAAAATGTCCCGGTTAAAGCAAGTCTATAGAAATGTCCCATCAGAGGCATCCAGGGAAAGATACCTTGGTTCAAGAAGGCCGATGAAATTCAGGATTTCTCTCTCAAATGGAAGGGCACATGGTGAACACAGTCAGGGTTTCTCTCTCAGCTGGAAGGGCACCTGGTGAACATGGCCTCATTTGCTAGCTTTCTCTCCTGGCTTCTGGTTTCATGAAGCTCCCCGGGAGGCATTTTCCTTCTTCATCTCCAAAGGTTGCTGGCTGGTAGACTCTTCTTCTTGGTGCTGCAGCATTTTCTGCTCTGTCTGAATCTCTTTCTCCAAAATGTTTCCTCTTTCATAGGTCTCCAGTAAACCAATCAAGACCCACCCAAATGGGTGGAGA
>PVIY010039397.1:0-23136 GCA_004026745.1 Myrmecophaga tridactyla
GGGAAGGGTGGTGAGACTGCTCATCATGTTGGCTGGAGAGAGAGGCCACATCTGAGTAACAAAAGAGGCCCTCCTGGGGGTGACTCTTAGGCCTAAATTTTAAGTAGACTTGACCTATCCTTTGTGGGGTTAAGTTTCATATGAACAAACCCGAAGACTGAGGGCTCAGCTTATAGCTTTGGTTGTCCGCACTGCTTCATATCAGTATTTTGAGAGTGGTGACTGCACAACTAAAAACGTAGACATCTAGCTTGCTTCACAAAGGCTGATTTTCAAACGTGATATTTCTAGTGGCTCTTTTTTTTTTTTTTTTTTAATTCTCTACAAGGTATTGCTTTGTTGGAATCACCATTGGTGAAGCTCTCTCCTTGGAGAAGGGGACATCGGACATCTCTAACTTGATGGACTTCAGGGTTGTGCTAGGACACTACCCCTTTGAATTGGTCTTTAAATAGATTTGTCTTGTTGCACCTCCCATCCCCCAGAGCTAGATTTTGAATTGATGGTATTTGGTATTACTGAAGGAATCTTACTTAAACTCAGAAAGTTAAGGGTAATTCTGGAGGAAAGAAGAAGACTTCTGAGAAAATGTCAGAGTGTAACACTAGAGAATACTAGAGATTCATGAAATCTTTGTTTTCAGGTTTTGGGTATGTAGCCCGATGTTACTGTTGAGTGGATTCAGCTGTTTAGATCAGGGGCCCTTTGGCTAAATCTGACTGACTGCCTGATTTTGTAAACAAGGTTTGTTGAAGCACAGCCATGCTCATTTATTTCCGTTTTGTCTATGGCAGTTTTTGTGTTACCAGCAAGTTGAGTAGTGGCCTCAGAGACTGTTTGGCCTGCAAAGCCTAAAGTATTTACTAACTGGCCCTTTACAGAAAAAGTTTGCTGACCCCAGCACTAGACGATTTAATCCTTTTCAAAGTAAGATTGTCCCAGCATTTGCTAAATTGGCCACGGTGCTCTCAAATGGATGCCCTGGGGCCACATTAGGATTATGGCAACACAGCATTATGTAACTGGTGGGGGCACCCCTTGCCCCAACTCTATTCCTCCTTATTTTAGGGAGCTGCAAGGATTAGGATGTTGACTCCTCAGAAACTAACACTTTTCTCTCCTTGACCTTTGTTTAACCAGCTTTTTGAATCCGAAGAACTTTGTAATTGAAAGCTGTAGATTGTGGACCTCTCTCTGTGGAGATCAGCATCTCAGTATCCAGGGGGAAGTCATCTCTTCACCCAAAGCTTCTACTAGCAGACCAAGCGGCCCGGAACCCCACAGTCCAGACTGCTAAGCAGTAGAGACAAGGGAGGAATTCATTCTGTTTGTGTTCACCTAGCACTCAGCAGGGAGGGGCAAGTGGTTTACCACTATCTCATGCTAGCTGGTGGATGGCTCTGATTTGGTAAAAACAAATGGAAATGGCTTCAACATGGTGACTGTTAAATAGAGAGCTTCTTTGAAGGCTCAAGGGAGGAAATTTTTAGGAGAGAGCATTTTCCACCACGGAAAATCCCATAGGTCTTTTCTAGACTCCACCAGTCATTCTAGCTATAAAACATTATAATATGTTGCCCTCTTGACTCTTCAGGCAGACATTGGCTCATCAAAGGCAGGTTCTCACTTGGGTTCTAATGAAAGGTTAAGTTGAATGTTGCCTAAATGTGGGACCGCACCACTCCTTTTCATTGTCCCTTTGGTGGGGTCATTTGTTGGAACTCATGCAGATTATTTCAGTGAGCAGGAGATCCTGATCATTGTCATTTTTAAGGAATGGAACATAGATTTTGTGAAACATCCTACTATTAACAAGTCAAGTATGAGCGAATTGGATATTTTCAGTCTAATGTTCAGTGGTAATGATGATAAAACTTTAATTTTCAGTCTTACGGTAGTGGTTACAGTTGAGTCAGGATGAAAAGTTCCTTTCACCTGCAACATTATAATGCTGGGCTGCCCCAAATGTTGTGAATTTAAGTCTAGAATAGCCTGGCCTGGTTTCAGTTTTTAAGCCAGAGGACCCATTAACAAGAACAAAACTGCTTTTTCTCCTGAACGCATACCAGCTGGCGTACGTACCAGCTTGGTATGTACCAGTAAAATATATTTCAGGAATGACCTTCAATTTTTATCACTATTTATGTTATATAATCACCTCCCCAAGGTTTATTACAAGGATTTTTATACATGTATATATCAAAATTTTCAGATACAAAAAATACTTTTTCAAGCTATCAAAGTCACCCTTAAACAAAAATGAAAATATCAGTCTCTCATGCATGGAGTCCCAAAAATGTTGTAGTGTAGTGTTAAAACTGCTTGTTTCTTAAAACTTGGGGCTCTTGTACCTAAAAGTAGTGTTAAATTATAGTCAAGGGTGATCACCATATCCCACAAAACATCACCATGCAGGACTCAGATTTGGTGTAAACTTGGAATTCTACCAGTTCTACAGTAATATAAGGAAATTACTTTTTTTCATGTAGAAAAATGTATTCATTTTTAAGACTTTAAATCCGTGCTTCCCAATTATGAAGTCCCCTACCTTCCATACACCTTCAGATTTTTTTTCTTTTCTTTTCCATACCTAAGTGTTGGTAAATTTTCCTTCTGCACAAACCATGCCATTGACTTTTTTCCAGTTATTCCAAAATAGCTCATAAAGGTGAGGCCGGAAGCTAATTTATAGTCTTTTTCTTGGGTAAAACATATTGTTATGGGATCACTGCACTTGGGGTCCCAGAATGCCTGATTACAGCTATTTCTTTGATTGTTGACAATACTTACACTAGTGGGATCTTGGAATTTATCTCCTTTTTAAGAACCTGGTGCTCATTAAATAGAGGAAAAAATTCTAAAAATAATTTAACCTTTTGGGAACTTAAACTCCCATTTTTAATTAAAAACATTTGTGACAACTTCACTCTTATTCTAAGATATTCCCATATAAAATAGAAAATAAACAAAAAAAATTAAAAAAAATACACCCATATCCTGTAAGTACAATGATTTTGAAATTATTTTGTTCTGAGAAACTGTTTAGATTTTAATGACATTATTGGAAGAAGTCCTGGAATGACATAACATTAAAATTGAGAATTAGTATTTCAGTATTAAACAATCATTTTATATTTAAATATTCTTCGACGTTGAACATATGTTGAAATTGCATGATCAGAGTATGAGATTTATGATATCTTGAGAAAGAGACCAATTTGAAACATTGTAATGAGCCTCATCATAAATTGGCAATCCCATGTGAACAACTATATTAAATAATATTTGTATAAATTTGATTAAATCTCAACTGAAACTTGTCACTTGAGGTCACCAGTTGAATTTCTTACTTGGATATAGTTTAAATTTTAATCTGTCCTGTTATAGTGCCAGCATAACAAATGAGGGTCATACAAGCTATTGTTACAAAATGGTTCAAACTCATAATTCAAAAGAATATTTAAAAATATGATTTCTACCCTAGTTGACAATTTATAGTGTTACATAAGATTTGAAAATTGTTTTAATACCCTATTAAACTAACTTAATCTTTTGCATTTACGTGTAGAGTGATGTAGTAAGACTCTTAACGAAAGTGTTCTGTATTTTTTTCTGTAAATTAACCTAAAAACAGTGAAATGTTTCCATATATTTATATATTTTTTCCACTAGAGGGCTCTCTTGCCCTTTGGTATAATTGAACAAAGGGGTGGCTTTGGAATATAGTTTTCTTCTCAGCGGGACTTGCTTTCCTTTTTGTTAAATTATGCCTTTTACTTTTCTAATGTATTTTTTAAGTCTATGCTTTTCAGTGATATGAGTTCAAACTGAAGACTGTTGCTAGTATAATGCTTGTTTTCTCTTTTTTTTTCTTTGTTTTGTTTATATAAAATGCCAAGGATAAAGAGATCCATTTACTAAAAAGGTCCATTGTATTCAGGGATCAGTCTTCTCTGCCAAATTACACAAGGGCATGTGTTTTCATGACATTATTGGTTTTGAGTGTGCTGTCCTATCAATAATGTGATTTTTTTCTTCCTAAGTGGAAATTGTAATATTTGGATATTGATGCCCGTTTAAGGTTTATTTAGAAATGCCTTTGTGACCTGTGTTTTCATAAGAACGTAATATCTCCCTTGCCTCCTGCTACTCTAGCCTTTCCCTGTGTTATATAATTTATTGTAAGTAGATTGTTTATTAATGATATATTCTTCTTGGAGAAAATGTATTCTTTTGGTCTTCCTGTACATTTCTTAAATTAAGAGAGTCCCGATTAAACACGGAGTATGAAGCAGATAGCCAGTACTCCACAGATACAAAGTCTTTTAAGGAGGGGAATTTTTCTTTTGGCTCTGTAACTAAATTTTGAGGCAACCCATTAATCGCAAGCCTTAGCTCTCAAACAGAAATTTGGCTCAGAAAAGAAAATACTTCTGGCTTTATAAAATTGCTTATTTTCAAAATTTAAAAGGGAGCAAAATGAATATACTACATTATATACTTTTATTGATGTGATACTTTTTCTTTTTTGAAAACGAAAGAGTCTGAAAACATTGTGAATGTCCTTGTGACATTGTAAAAATATTCCATAAAATGACAATGCTTTGGTCATTCATATACAAATATGGCCATTGTTTATCAAATAAATTGTTAGGACTAGATTAGTATTCTGGGAATTATTACAGATTTTATAGTAAAAGAGGTGCTGACTGCTAAAATCCCATTCAGCATTGATTATTTAATCTGACAGAGCCTGCATCCTTTCTGATCATTCTGCAGCATGTATGCATATGGTGTTTAGTTTTGACTCTCAAACTTTTCCAAAATAATGTTTGGGTGAATAGGAAGGTCTTGTAAAGATCAAATTAAAACTCCGGTAGATTGATCAAAAAGCAAATTTCAGAAGCTAACCTAACTAAATTTATTAATTTCCTTTAGTTTAATAACATTATATATCATGAAATGCCAGTCTTTATCTATATATACCTAATTAAGTGAGGTAAATAGAAAGTAGTAAATGAGTTTCTTGTAGTAAATTAGTTGTTTGAATCTAATTGTTCAAATCTTTGAGTTATTTACCAGGCTATGCTGCTTGTTTTTTTGACCCTTCTATAAAGAAGCCATATTCAGATAGTGCTGTCTCTGAAAGCAAATCAAGGGTTCTGTAGGTTCTGAGAATGGGTGTAAAATTGTGAGTAAGAAAGAGGTGCGCAGGGGAGAGAGAAAACGTGCGTGCCTGTGTGTATATGTGTGTGTGTGTGCATGCGTGCCTGTGTGTATGTGTGTGTGTGTGTGTGTGTGCGCGTGCGCATATTTGCTTGTGAGATGAGGGGGATGAAGCCTAGTGTCTTTACTATTTCTCCATAGATGGGGGGTGACTTGTTTTCATATGAGCCAATTTTCTCCTAAAAAGAGGGACAGTTAGAATCAAAGAAATTTCTTATATGGTTTCATGGAAACTGAATTTAAAAACTAATGAAATTGTTTTCTTTTTCACCCTTACTTTGAAAATGTACTTAATTGTTCCAGATGAGTGGTATTTGATCATTATAATATTGTCCTATATTGATATCCCTTTAGAATTTATGAAGATTTTGTCCACAATGTCTTATTTAGTTCTCACCACAGTGCTTACTGCCATCCTGAAATGGTGTCATGACAAACGCACAGAGAGGTGAGGTGATTTGCCTGAGGTCACACAGTTCCTGAGTGATAGGTGCCTGCAGGACCAGAGCAGAGGGTTTCTGACCCCGTGCCTGGAACTTGCTCCACTGTACCTGCCACCTTCCTGTTCCAAATAGTTCACTCAGTCTGTTCACCCCTAGTCCACATGCCTTACATGCATTCTCATTTACTTTAGACAATTACCTTTAAAATGATTTTTCTTTTTATGAAACATGTATTTCTTGTGGATATTTTAGAAGTTGCAGATAAGTATAAGAAGAAATAGGAATCATTCTTCATTCTTACCAGCCAGAGGCACACTGTTAATACTGAGCACAAGTGATTCTAAGCCTTTTTTCTCCTGTTATTTAATTGGGGCTTGTGATCATCTTTCCCTAGAATTAAATACTCTACAGTATCTTTAATGGTTGCATAGTATTCCATTATGTGTCTCTCCCAGTGTGGCAAATTTGGATAGATTCTATCTTTTTGATAACTACAGATTGGAGATGAAGATTTTGTAATGAAATATTTATACCCAGCTATGACTATTCTATGGTTGTATTTTCGATAAGTGTAGTTGCTGAATCAAGGGATTTGCTGCCTAACTTTAATATCTTAATTTTTTTGTTAAATTGCACCCATTGAAGGTTCTGCCTATTTGAATGAATGCCCATTTGTCTGCATTCTTGCCAAGCTTGAGAATTAGCATTTTTAGAAAGTACCACGTAAATTTGCATGTCTCTAATTATTAGTGAGATTGACCAGCCTTTTATATATTTGGCCATTTGCATTTATTCTTTTATGAATTGCCTTTTCATCTTATATACGTGGCTATTGGATATGTATTGATTGCAAATTGATTGCTTGCTTCGTGTAGTTTAATTTAATTTTCAAAATGTCACTTCCTCTTAGAAGTTAATTTATCTCAAAGTGTCCATTTTGTTAAATACATATTCAGTCTTGTGATCAAGGGAAAGTTCCTAACGAAAGCAATTGCCTTAACCACCTACTTTGCTTCACTGAGAGCTTTGAGCATAGGTCTTACCTCTTATTCTAGGCATAGCTCAAATCATCGGCGCTGTAGTGCTGGCTATTAAGGAGGGAGCCACCCAGTGAACTTGAGTGCCAAGATAAAACAGTGGACAAAATTTGGTTATTTATGTTTTTTACTAATATCCCCCAGATCTGTAATTAATGATAGTAACATCTCCATAGAGCTTTTCTATGCATTATCTCCTTTGAAGAGCCTGGCTCCCACGTGGTGGAATTGTAGCACTGCTGAAAATAACTGGGGCAAGCTTGCTAGGTGGCGAGTGTCTGTCTTGAGAGGCAGAGTGTGCAGTAGAAACAGCACTGCCTCTGGAACCAGACATGATCTGGTTTAGAAACCTGGCCTAGCCACTTCCTGTCCTAGAGACACTGGGCAAGCTATTTACATCTCTTGTCTGCATCTGTGAAACCTGGATGCCTTACCTATTTTGCAGATTTGTTAAAGTTGGGAACAGCAGAATGCCTAGCAAAATGTCTGCTAAACATTTTGGGCACTTAATGAAGGGTGGCCATTTCTGGTTGAGGGGATCAGGTTAGTGAAATTAGTTTTGTCATTTCCTAGTTTCCAGGTTCTCTGGTGCTCTAAAATCTGCTACCATCTGTGAGTTTGTTTTGAAATGATCTTTCTAAATAACTGTTTTAAGCATTGACTTGTCAGTATGAAAGAAAACTTTAGAAATATTTTTTGGTTGGAAGTCAGGTAGATAGTGCTTCATCCAGAAAAACAGAATCAAATGGGGGGAAGGAAAGTCAAAGTTATTTTTGTTGTGGTCAAGAAACAAGGAAAATACATTAAACTCAGGAAGAACAAAAGAAAGGGAAAGTATTATAAACTATTGTACTTAAAGCAAATTCATCATAATAGCACCTTTATCACGAAATTCAGCCTTAGAGAGGTTGTTCCCTTCAGTTTGATGGAGGAGAGGACTGCCTGATATGCCACTATGGGTGCCCGCCCTTGCTGTCCAACTCACTTGATCAAGCCAAAGAATGTATCGGTGTTTGAATATAATTTTATCAGCATTTAAAAACATACGGTGGTTTTAATGGAAGCTACTAGGATATGATAGGAAGAGAGCTGACTGTGAGACAGTTTGTCATTAACTTGTTATATGACCCAAGGCAAGTCATTTAGCTTTTTTGAGGTATAATATTCCTCATTTGTAAAATCAAGCGAATAATAATTTCCCTATCACTTCTGTTTTGTGAGGACCCAATGAAACATTATGTGAAAAGCAGTAATGAAGAGTGCATAGGAAGACAAGGTAGCTTGTACTTTTGGGTAAAGTAACCTGGCACTTGCCAGAAAAGAGATCCTAAAAGGAGGAGGCTTCAGATTGGGAAGGAGACTGGGAGGAAGAAAGTAATTTAATTCCTTAATGGATAGAATAGAATAGGCACTCTAATGTCTTTTTGTAGGATGTGCTGAGAGGTTTCTAGAAGTATTTTCTCCAGGTTCAGAAAGGTAACCAGATGTCAAGTGATAGTGCTGTGCATTGAGCAGTTGTTTTGATGGTGACGACTAGAATATTTTAATGGCTGCTCCCCCAAAGTTGGGACAAGCTATGACTCTAGCCAGATATTCAAGGGCGGGAGCTTGGGGTAGCCAGAAGGGAATCAACAGAGGCAGAAATAGCCATGGGTTTGTAGTAATGATGTTCATAGGTGAAAATGTCTGTTCTTGGGCAATACATTTTCTTCTTGGTTGCCTTATGTTTCACCTGTCCACATCCTTCTCACAATCACAATGTGGAGCTAATTCAAATGTAGATGGGAAGAATGAACTGCATTTTGTTTGCTTTTGGGACACCATCAAAATGGCCAACAACATCTCGGTTCTGGAAACAGTTTTACTGGTGATCACATGAATCAAAAGAATAAACATAATCTTTTTCAAATGGAGACACTGCTGTCAGCCACCAATGTCCTGTAAGGGTGAATCTTAAACTTTTTGCATCTTTTAGTTTAATGCCTTCTGACTTCCTTCACATTTTCTGGATGGCTGTCTTGTGCAATAAGGCGGCCATGGCTTCCAAATCAGCAGCTGGGTTTGAGAAGTTTCTCTCAATGGAGAGACCATCATCGTATTCCAAAAAAAAAAATACCATTACGACTTTACTAGGAAAGGAAGTTTCAATTCTAAGCTCCTGTGTAGTTACCAGATTGAGTGTTTGACAAGGTAGAGAGCGACGTAACAGATCCGTATAGGGAAACATCTCAGTCAGGGAGCAGAGTCAGGTTTTTGGCAAGAGATTGGATCCTTTCAGCCTGAAAAGCTGGCTGGGGAGCTGTCAATCTATGTGCATGAGGGTCTTTTTTATGCTAAGTTTTGCGATTGCTGCCTGCCCAGTGTTTTTCTTTTATTGTCCATTGTCCTGATGAAGGAGGGATTTAGCTAGAGGGAACCAGAAGTGTTTGTATCTCATCATCATTGTGGGACCCTCAGCCCTTGCCTTACTCTTGTGTACACATGCACATCTCTCATGCTTATGTCCCTTACGTGTTTACTTAATTATTAGGAAGGTATATGAGTTCCCTATTGCTGCTGCAGCATATTACCAATAAGTTAGTGGCATGAACCAACTCCAGTTTATTCTTATTATTCTAGAGTCCAGAATTCCAAAATCAGTCTCACTGGGCTAAAATCAAGTTGTCGGCAAGGCTGGTTCCTTCTGGAGGCTCACAGGGAAAACCTGTTCCCTTGCTTCTTTTGAAGCTTCTAGTGGTCACCTGTGTTTCTTGGCTCATGGGTCTTTATTCCATGAGCATCGCCTTAGTCCCTGCCTCTACCATCATGTGGCCTTCTCCTCCTTTTAGTCCAATCCCCCTCCGCCTCGCTCTTTGAAGGGCTTTTGTGTTTATTTTTAGGCCCACCTGGATAGTACAGAACCATCTCCCTGTCTCAGGATCCTAATCATATTTGCAGGGTCTCTTGACAAGAGAGGTAACATTCGCAGGTTCTGGGGCTTAGGCCCTGGCTATCTTTGGGGGCCATTATTCGGCTGACCACAGAAGGTTATAGATTGTCTCTGAGAAGCCTTTCAACTTTAGCACCAAAGACCAACTTTAGCATAGAATTCTGCCCTGCCTAAATGGGTCTTTGGGCTGGGTGATTTTGTCTAGAACATGCTGGTTCAGTGTGCCTCAATGTTCTGAGTTTTGGGGGCCCTCCCTTAAAAGCCTTGATTTCTCCAGCTTGTGCTTGTCTGAAGATGGACTATAAATGTCAGGAACTCTCACTGTCTTGCCTGCTATGGAATAACTTGGTATTCTGTTCTAGGTAGGGGCCATTTAGCCAAGAGTAGAGCTCAGTACACATTTAGACGGGGTAAAAACTGGTAGTCTATGGCCTGGATCCGGCCCCCAGACCGGATCCCAGATGTTTTATTTGGGCCTCACAAAAATGCCCTGTATTTTTTTTTGTAAGTAATATTTTTATTAACACATGTTCACACACATACAGTCCATACGTGGTTTACAGTCAGTGGCTTAAATCATCATCACATGATTATTCATCACCATGATCATTTTTTAGAACATTTGCATCACTCCAGAAAAAGAAAAAAAAGAAAAAACTCATACACCTCATACCCCTTGGCCCTCCCCTCATTGACCACTAGTATCTACGTCTACCTAATTTATTTTACCCTTATCTTCCCTATTATTTATTTATTTATTATCCGTATTTCTTTACTCATCTGTCCGTACCCTGGATAAAGGAAGGGTCAGGCACAAGGTTTTCACAATCATACAGTCACATTTTTTTTGCATGGGTAGGCACTGAGAATTGAACCTGGGTCTCCGGCATGGCAGGCGAGAACTCTGCCTGCTGAGCTGCTGTGGTCTGCCCCACACAGTCACATTTTAAAAGTTATATCTTTATACAGTTGTCTTCAAGAATCAAGACTACTGTAACACAGCTCTACAGTTTCAACTACTTCCCTCTAGTCATAAACTATATACCATAAACTATAAAGGGATATCTATATAATTCAAAAGAATAGCCTCCAGGGTAACCTCTCAACTCTATTTGAAATCTCTTAGCCACTGAAACTTTATTTTGTCTCATTTTTCTCTTTCCCTCTTTTGGTCAAAAAGGTTTTCTCAGTCCCATGATGCCAGATACTGGCAATGCCCTGTATTTTGCTTTGTTTTCCTGGATTACTTACCCACATGTTAAAATCAGGATATTGAATCTAGAGTTTTGACTCTCTTGAAAAAAGCAGACAAGTTGGTAACTGCATGATACCCCTTGCCCACATGGCAATGTAATTGCTCTTATCCTTTGTGCAGTCAACAATCATTTATAATTGCTGAATATTAGGTGCTAAGTCTTTAACGTAGAACCAGACAGAGATTAAATCTGCCCTTATAGTGCTATGAACTGGTCAAAATATCAGCAGCTTGACCTTTGTCAAGCTGTTTCTAGAGACCATTTAATTTATTTGCTTTAAAGCATAATATTTTCTTGACCATACATTCTCCTGCACGTATATATACTTCTAGGCAGTTGCTAATTATTTAAGTATTTTTCCCTTTGTATTTAAAAATACAGGATATTAAAATCTTTTTTTAAAATAATACAGAAAGCACCAAATGTGTTCTTGGAAATTAAGGGGGACTTCGCTATCTTTGATGGATGCCTTTTTAGTCTTATTACTGGACTCTGATTTTTCTTCAGCTTCATTCTCACTTGTGCGTCTTCTTAGTAGAGGAAAATAAAATCTGTAATAGGTGTAGGGCGGGCAAAATCACCATGAAGTTGAAGAACAATGTGCAGATCCATGGACAAATGTAATTGCTTATTCTGTAAAGTATGGTAGTCACAGTTCATAGCTTGCCTTGTGTTAATAAGCATGCAGCTCTATTATGATTTTTAAAAGCCCACCCTGTATCTTTTGATAGGGTGGTGGGGTTGGGGGGGAAGCAGAAGTGTTTGACCATAGTTGCAACATAAGCGATTATGTACCATTCAGATAATATGTACTAAACATTAGTAGCTAGTTTGAGTGGCACATTTACTCGTTGTATTTTGTGGACAGATTTCTTTTATAGTTCTTGATGGGCTTCCTTTAGTTAGTTCTTTTGCTTAGCTCTATGTTTTGACTTAGCCCCGTTGCTCTGGACTCTTTATTCCTCACGTTGTTGATGGTATAGCTGAGCTCTGCTAATGTTGGTTATTAATCTGACAATTTATACCAGGGAGGTTTTATAATTGCCATAATTCTTCTTTGCTCCATTCCGTTTCCCAGCTTCTCAAATGGTGTGGCAGCTGCAAAGCACAGTACTTGGATGCAAGGCATTAGAACAGTAGCTTATAGTTACGATGTAACATTCTGTCAGTGCTGCAGGGAAAGTGGTCAATTTTTTGGATAATATTTGGATTTGCAAAAAGCATGCAAACTTTTTACTACTTATGTAAAATATAAGAAAAGTTAGATAAAAAGAATGGCATACTCAGCCTTTAAGGAGTGACTTCTAGATTCTGTTTTAGGTATAAAGCTGATTTTGTTTGGATTGACACATTTTTCAGTGTTTAACGTTTCAAAGGATGATTACTAAAACCAACAACAGTAAACTCTGAATATCATGTGTTCTGCTTAAACTGTCCAGAGAAAACTGCCTGAAAGCAAAATAATTTCAAATTAACCTCTATAGAACAAATACTGTAGCTTTAAATGAGTATAAAGATCAAACCCACGAGAGTTATCTACAGTAATTTCCAGACTGCCCATCATTGAAAGCTAATCATAAGTAAGCTAGTTGACAGAAGCAGGGGATATACTTGCAAGGCTGAGTTGAGTGGAGCTGGGAAGGCAACAAAATTTTATAGAGTTGTCACATTTAGCAATAAGGGATTCCGCCTTTACAGCTATAGAAAGCTTCCATCGTCCTAACAGTTTTTGTGGTGCTAGCACAGGAGCCGTACTTCGTTCCTTAAATGTTCTTAGGTTATTTCCTTTAAGAATTGCTTTGTATTATTCTGTGTGTGTGTATGTTTATTGTTGGCATGGTATTAGCTCTCATAACAAATAAGAAACAGCACACATTGCCAGTGTTGACTTTTCTATTTTCTTAAATATTACTATTGAATTTCAGAGTCAGCATCCTGACAAGATGGCTTTGTTTTAAAGCTTCTGATAGAAAACTATCAGCTATTATTGATAGCACTTCTGGATAGCTATCAGAAATCTTTATTCAGAAATTTAACCATAATTTTAAAGCTGACATTACAGTAAACAATAAGGTGGATGTTGCAAAGACTGTTTTCTTTGCACACAGTACTCTGTAATGCCTTCTGAATTTTACCTATTCTCTAAGACTCTTGGGGACCATTAACCTCCTGTTTCCTTAGTTTCCTTTAACCTTTTTACATTGTGACAATTGGGATGAGATTTTTCTTTCTGGTATTCAAAGCACATCTCTGGCTCATCTCCTCATTCTCTGTTTAGTTTCATATTTTACTTTAATCTCTCTGTACATGTGTATCTGTCATTATGGTATTTAAGCTCTTGGAAGAATTTGGCAGTTGCTAACTTCTTGAGAAAATAAAGCATCCCCACAGTTTTAATGTTTTGTTTATGCTGAGTTTAAAAATTCACAGTATTTGGCTCAGGTCATGATAATTTAGGTGTTGTTTGCTATTAATAGAACTATTGTCCTTGTGTTTAGGAGTATAACTTTGGTGTTAGTATGTAATGACCATAGTTTCTCCATGTTAGATGTGAAAAGAGCCAGGAGAATATGAAGATATCAATAATATTGCCATATAGTAATCCCACTGCAGGGAAGTATGCAGAGAGAAAATCCAGAAGAAAGCACTGAACTGAAGCAAGAGGAGGTTCTGTACTATAGTGCTGATGACCTGGCAAGATTGGAAGAGGGCAGAGGTGATCGGCAAGTTGAGAGGGAGGGTATTGTCTGCACTTTGAAACATTGAAATGCCATGACAGGGCAGATCCTGCAATGTAGACAAACCTGGCTCCCACTTTACTCTGTAAATGAAGACATAGCCATGCTGCAACATTGAGGCTGCAGATTTTCTAGGGAAAACCCGCCCAGATGCAGCAACTCAAGAGTCCTTATTTACCTAGTAGAGATTAAAAAGTGCAGGAAGACATTTTCAGTGTGCGATGTGACTTCTAATGTTTACTTCGGAGAATGACGCTTGCAGGCTCCATTGTAGATTACCAGATGTGAGGGGAAAATTTCTTTCTGAGAAGGGTGGGCTTTATTTTCTTCGAAAATCCATATCTGTCAGTTTTTTGAGCTTCAGAAGCATAAAGAGAGATGGAATAGGAAGAATTTGGATTTTCAACTATGCAGTTGCTCAGGTTTTATTATCCCATCAAATGAACTGTTCAGATTATTAGAGGACGGCTTTGTTTACTTCTATACATTTGATTGTGGGAGATTCTTCTAGTCTGTGAACTTAGATTTCTTTCTTGCACTCATGACATTTATCTATATCAAGCTTTCTTTTTTCTTACTAATTTTTTTAGTTATTAGTCAGTTAGTAGAATACTTAGACTGAAAGTATTATGAATAAAACTTCCACTAAAACTGACCCAAAAAGATTATAGCAAGGAAGAGTGAAATTTGTAGGTATGTCTGTCTGATTTGTTTTGTAGTTAATATGAATTCTTTTAGGACTTGACTATATAAGCAGTGTGCCTTCATGTGACTTCTGAGATCTGTAGAATACAGCGTTCACCTTTGTAACTGAAATTTATTCAGCATGCAAATGTGAGTAGATGATTGTTTTATATGTGCCTCGTATCAGGTGATGGGTAGGTGTGATAACTGTATATAAAATTATATTAAAGTCCAAGAGGTACTTTTATGAGGCAGGCTGGAAATGGCATCCGATTTTCTTATGGCTTTTTCATGTCCATTTTGATGAATCTATTTATTACCTCTATAATGAGTAGTACACATGGTTGGTTAGCCAAGTTATTGAACTTCATCAACCTTGGCTGAAATTCACAATGCGTGCCAAACTTGTTGTAACATGTAAGAAATTACATCTGGACTAAAAGGTTCAATAATGATTACTCTTATAATGGAATCTTTTATAAAGCATGGGATTTCATGATATGCCTATGCTTTTGAAAAATCATCATGATAGAGTGAAACAAGGAGTAACATATAACTGAAGAAAGTATTCACTTACTGTATAGAGCCAAGTCATAGAATAGGCTTATTCGACTCCTAGGACATGTGAGAAAGGGTGGTTTCCTGAGTGTGTTTGCTCTTACACATCTGTCTCTCTCTAGATCTTACTAGATCTAGCCTTAATCACATGACTTTGGAACTCTTTTAGGCATAGGAGATGAAACCTAATAATGTGCTTTTATATCACATCCGTTTATGGGTTCTAAAGTGATTTGCAATGTGTAGCTATGCTATTCTTAAATTACAGACACTTGAGGAACTTAGAATTTTATATTCTCACTAGAGCATGGATTGGCCTGTTAACCCCCAAAGAGGTATTGGGTTTGAGAGGCTTTTGCCTCTTCTAAATTATGCACTAATTGAAAAATAAGGCCAGTGGAAGGCCAAAACATTACCTTAATCACTGAAGAGGGTGATATTGGAGAAGGTGGCTTTTATAAGTGGGCTAGTGGGCTCCTTAACCCTGAATATCAGCGTTCCACTGGGTGGCCCACCCTGATGCCCACAAGGCCTTCTCTAAGGGCACAGCCCAGCAGATTCCAGCAGGGTGTGCTCCATATGAGAGGAGGGGCTAGGCTGGGGTGTCGAGTTTTCACTCCCAGATTTCACAACTACATAAGTTACATCACTTCTCATGGTCTGGAATAGTGAGGGCCAGAGAGGGGTCAAAGGATGTGAATCGTGAATCCAGATGGAGAGTCCTTCACCCAGAAGGACACTTCCAAAATGGGGAAGATAATCTTTTTCCCTACCCCATCAATAAGAAACTAGAGTGGTTAGTTTCATTAGGAATATAAGACTGAAAAAGAGAAGCATGTCTACTGCCTAGTTTTTTTTTTATTCTTTTTTAAAAATTGATATAATATATTCACATACCATGTAATCATCCAACATGTACAATATCATCATAACTACATTTATCATCACAATCTACTTTTTTTGTGTGAAAAATAACATATATACAAAAAAGCAATAACTTTCAAAGCACATCACAACCATTAGTTGTAGAACAGATTTCAGAGTTTTGTTCCACAATTCACCATTGTAGGTTTTTACTTCTAGCTGCTCTAAGATATTGGAGACTAAAAGAAATAGCAATATAATGATTCTGCAATCATACTCATTTGTTAAACCCTACCTTCTCTGTATAACTCCACCATAACCTTTGATCTTTCTCCCACTCTTTACAGGTATTGGGGCTATGCCCATTCTAACTCTTTCATGTTGGAAGGGGCTGTCAATAATAAGGGAGCTGGCCCCTCTGCATTTCAGGACTTATCTGGTCTGGAGACTGATCTGGGGCTTGTAGGTTTCTGGAAAGTTACCCTAGTGCAGACTCTACTATAGAGTCTTATATAATGCCCTAGGTGTTCTTTAGCGTTGTCAGGAATGCTTTTGGTTGGAGTTTGGCAAGCTATGATAGGTATCAATGTCTTACTGAAGCTTGTGTAAGAGTAATCTCCAGAGTAGCCTCCCCTCTCTATTTCACCTCTCTCAGCAACTGATGCCTTATTTGTTACACTTCTTTACCCTCTTTTGGTCACAATGGCATTGTTGATCCCTCAGTTCCGGGGGCCAGGCTTATCTCTGGGAGTCATCTCCCATGCTCCAGGGAGACTTTTACTCCTGGATGTCATGTCCCACGTAGGGGGAGGGCAATAATTTCACTTGTAGACTAGGGCTTAAAGAGAGAGAGAGAGAGGCTATATCTGATCAACAAAAGAGGTCCTCTGGAAGTAACTCTCAGGCATACCTATAGGTAGGCTAAGCTTCTCCACTACATATATAAGCTTCAACAAGAGCAAGTCTCAAGATCAAGGGCTTGCCTATTGATTTGGGTGTTCCTAATGTTTGACAGAGTATCAAGTGTTTTCCCTAGTGTTAAAGTTTAACGGTTCCATATTTTTAATCCCATCCCTCAAGGGACTTTGTCAATACTTTTTGATGATCTGCTTAATATACTCTGGGATTTATACACTGCCTAGTTTTCTTTTAAACTGTGAGCCATTGCTCTTTCCTTTAATATAACTAGACATACTTTTTGACTTTTATACTTTCCAACTTGCTAACTCTGGGACCTTGGACTGTATTCTTAGCTTTGAGTTTCTGTTTGTTTTTTAATGAAGTGGGTATTGCAGCATCAGCCACATGGAAGCTGGCAAAGAGATGAAATAAGGACACTTAGCATTTTGTAGATGTTCACTGTTTCCTTATTTATTATTTTGGTTCTAGGGCTAAATTTTCATTTTCTTAACTTTTTACCATGGACAATTTCAAATGCATGCTAACATAGAATTGCAGTTTTTCTTAAGAGGTAACAAGGAACTGGTTTAAGTTGCACCCTTGAATGACTGAGGAAAGAAGACTCACTTGAGTTCTAGACTCATAACCAGCCAGTTGAAGGCCAGCTCTGCATTTGTTAGGGTCACTTTCCCACTTTGGAAGTTTGATAAATATTTGCCTTTTTAATTTGATTGTTCTTTGGTAGTGTGCAAAATGTAAGCAGATAGTGAAAGGGATTTTTGCCAAGCTGGTTTTACTTTTAACAGAATAGACAGACTAAAACATGTCTGTCTGCTTCCATATCCATTTGGACCTAAACTTTTTTCATAGTGTGTGAACATCATGAATGAATCACAAGGAACAGAGCAGGTCCGGGAGCCACTGTGCAAAGGGGAGGGAGCCTCACTCAAGGGAATGGGATGCTTTAGACCAAATGGCTGCAATGACAAATGTTGTCCAAGTGCTGTCATTGGCTGACTGTCCGAATGGCTTGTTCCACCATCTTAGGGAGAGCTGAGGGCATGGCTATAGAGAAATTGTAGAGTATCATCTAGCAAAGTGAGTCCCTCAGATGATAGTGCTGGAGCCAGCCCATTTTTGCTGACAGCACAGTAGGCCTTTTAATTATTCTGTCTTTGATGAAATATTTATTTTTAATTTTATTAAACTTCTCTTATTAAGTCATGTTACTACACTTGTTGAAAGGACATTTAAAATGATTTTTTTTTTTGGTAATGCATCATTAGAATTTAGTTGAACAGTAAAGATGTGCATCATATAAGAATAAGGACATGAAAACTAAAAAGAAAAGGGAGGATAAAAATGAATCTAGCGCTTGCATGGGTAGTTCAGTGGTAGAAGTCTCACCTGCCACGTGGGAGACCTGGGTTTGATATCCGTCCATGCATTCCCCTCCCCATTCCTCTAAAAAAAAAAAAAGACTTACTCTAGTGCTTTCTTTTCACTGGGCCCTGGTGTCTAAGAACATCCATTCTGGGTGGTGTGTTCCTACCTTTTTGATGTGGAATAACAAGGAAAAGTTAAAATAAGTAAATGTCTCTGGGTTTTAATTAAATTTTTTAAAGAAATAAACATCTTACAAAATCCATATCTCGTGACTGAGTCTTTTCAAAATTGTTTAATTTTTTTTTTCTTGTGTGATAATAAACACATTTGGGACAGCCCACTCTGCGAAGCCAGCAGGCGTCTGCCTGACTTCAGTAGCAATCACCCAACTGCTGTAGACCGTAATCAAGCTTGCAAAAACCATGTGCTGCACGCTGTGGGAGAGCCAGACTGAAGTGCTTAATGTGCCACTTCACTGATGTGAAAGGGGAGCAAATGTTGAAAATGGGGTTTCTGAATTGCAATCTTCATTTGGCATCTCTATTACCTACAGCTGCTCAAAGAAGTTTCTACCATGCAATGTTTCTTCCAACTCTTAACACTTGCAACCTTAAGTCCTCTAATGTTGACAAACTGTCTAGACCTTTGGTTGATTGAAACCTTCCTAGTGTTGTTAAGAAAGGCAAAGACTGCCATTGGTCGGGCCACATCTACAATATTGTGTTCATTTCTGAATGAAGCTCTGACAAGTTAAAGGCTGATGGAGTCATCAGATCATGTCCCAGAAACATCCATTAAAGGAAAGTGAATGGATGGTTAATGGTAGAAGAAATGATTGACATAAGTTAGTTCTTAGAATAGCTATGTGTGAGAGAGAGAATCCTTCATGTGACTGGCTCCAGGGGACAGCACCAGTAGATAGAATTATACAAGGAGGTAGCATTCAAATGACTAGAAGGGGAAAACAAAACAACCTTTTCTAATAATTCAAGTTGTATAATAATTAAGCTGGTAAGTTTTCCTGTCGTTGAAAATGTTTTAGGAGGCTTATCTTAACCTGGGTTTCTCCAAAAACAACTGAGACAAAGGCTTATTTATAGATAATTTATTTGGGATGTGGTTCCAGTTAGTATGAGTGAGAGATGGGAGAATTAAACGGGGAAGAAGGAAAAGACAGTGCTACAATATTTTTGGGTTGGATGCTGCTGTGGGTGACTACTGTTTAGTCCCATGGAATTTTCTGAGGAGCTTTGTGAAATGTGTCTTAGAGCTGTCTGACTGGGGAATGATAGGGAAGCATTTATCCATTGGCTTCCATCCCCATTGGACAAAGTGGCCCCACAGATTTTAACTTCCCAGGCTTTTTCCTGTATGTGTCCCATGCTGCAGTGTCAGAATCCCCAGGATAGGCATGGAGGGATACATAGTGTAGCCTCAGGTGAGGCTGTGTGAAATCCAGTTGGATTTGTGTGAATTGGTTGAAAACTTTGTGGAACTGTGCTGCAGCAGTAGCTGGAATGAGGTTCATGGGGCTGAGAGAATTTGAAGGGGGTTAGGAGAGGTGCCCAATACAATCCACCCCTTGCACCATTACTTGGACCTCTTTCTTATGCCCTCCATTGAGTACAGTCCATCCCAGGGTCCCCTTAAAAGTTGAAAGGCTGAGTCAGCCCTGGTATGTGATTCATTCTACAGTTTTGACCTTTAATTGACTGTGCTATAAAAGAGGTGTTGCTTTCTTTTATTGATGCTACCTAGATGAATAACAGTCATTCGACAAATCAGTCTTTCAACAGATACTTATGGAGTGCCTGCCTTGTACCTGGCATTGTTCTGGATGTTGGGTCTATAGCAGTGAACAAACTATTCCTGTGCCTGTGGCATTTGCTTTATTGTGGAATATGATTTTCAGAAGTAGCTATGCTTTTTCTCTGGTTTTATCACCTAGTACAAACCAAGTGGGGGAATTGCCTGCTTTCTATTATTAGAAACAGGCTACATTGAATAAATGAATTCCCAGTCACAAAAGTGTTCACACATAGGCTTGGTGGCTGCTTGTTGAGGATGCTGTAGAGGCCATTTCTGTGGAGTAGGATTTGGATTCAGAATGGTTAAGGTCCCCTTCTAACACTGAGATGGTGTGATTGCACAGATGGATGTGTTCTGCAACTATTTTTTCAAGTACACAATACCTGACTGCTTTCTGTTTATCTTACCAGGGAACAAACAAAATATTTTTGAAGCTTTCTGTTTAAAAATAAAATAATAATAATAATAAAAAATCCAGAACCACTGGATTTTAGCCTTTTTTCTTGCATCCTGTACTGCTTTGAGAATCTGATGGAACCCATGGCTCCTTTCCACAGGGGAGAAATAAAGGTATTCATACCCAGGCATTGTGTACGATTTTTGAGGATAGGGAAGATTGCCCATGGACACCAGATTAAGAAATCCTGAAGCTTTTTAGGAATTGTAGTTATTAATAGCAGTTAAATATACCTACTTGCTTAAGAGTCTGTTCATTCATAATAGTCCATTGAAATTGAATACTATTAGAAATAAAAATGTGCCTAGACAGGTTTTTGTTAAATTTTTATTGTAATGATCACTTTTCTGATAGAAATTTATCAGCATGTGATTACTAAAGTATTATTGATTTCAAAATTACCCTTTGCTAAACAATGAAAATTTCCTAACTAACTGGCAGGTAATGAAAAAAAATTCTGTTACTGACAGCTTGTCATAGTTGAATCTAAAACCTGGGGGCAAAATACATATATTCTATGTAGTTTCCATTTCTAGACCCTGAATTTCTAAATTCTTCCTTATAAAATTTTAAATTTTTTTTGAAAGATGGGGCCCCCTAAATATTGATTTCTTCTTTTTACAGTTTCTTAAAATAGTTTGTTTTCATACTGAAGGTAATTATTTAAATGCATTCTACTGATGGTCAGTATATGTAATTTATTTAAGACGAATGGAAAGATTTTGGTATTAGAATTAGATGAACAACCAAGACCTGACACTTGGTACTTTACTCATGGAAGGTACATGATAATTGTTTATGGAACTGAATTAAAGCTTTGCAACACTTTGAGCAGCTTTTGAAAGTCAAGTAGTTACTCCCTCTGTGGAAACAGAAATAACTCAAATATTACATGATGAAAAACTAATGTTAGTTTACTTAAACAAAACTGTGTAGCAGTGTGTAATAGCCACAGGAACTCCTCAACCAAACATTAAGTAAATGCAATGAAAACATTAGTAAAAATATTATCATGCTGGGCAGTGCCAGATACCCCATAGTAGCTGGTTGTTCAAAGACACTTGGTTGTCAGTCTCAGAACTATACTCGTGGCGTCTTGGTTGTCATTCACCTTGAATGTGATTATGTCTCTAGCATACCAGGAAAACACCATTTTGCTCAAGTGTTGCATGTAGAACTTTGCATGAAGTCATTGATTATGAGTGAATAACTTTAAATGAATCCATTTCCTTAATATACAGTACTGTGCTACTTCCCACAGAAAGATGGAATCAGTACTGTTGACTAAAATAGAGGTTTGCGTTTTTCTAATTTCTTATTTAGGCCAATCTGAGCAAAGATTTCCATTTATTTAAACAAGATTGAGTTCTTGCTATGCCGAAAGAGTATTTTTAGCTTAGTAATTTACTTAGAAACTGCCTTATTCAATATCTGATGTTAAATTTGAACTAAAACACATAGCATCATATGACACGAGTTCGTACATTAACATTTTGTTGGATTGGAAGCAGAATCAACACATTAGTCATTTTAATTCATTTAAGTTGGCTTTTTCTAGAATTCTGGAATCCAAAAACAACACATTTGTCAATTTTACACACAAAGGGAGAGGCAGGACATAGTTTTTAGTTAAACATCCAGCTTTGCAATGAAAAGCAAATGTAGTTATTGTAAGCTGAATGAAATTCAGGGTGAAACAAACAGTGTAATAAGATTTTGATGCAAACTGGATACTTAAAAAATTTGTTTTATGTTTGTTTTAATGAGATTCGCTTCATACATGCTTTCATAGAATCTTTTAAATTGTTTGAAATTAAATTTTCTCTGGTCATTATCCACATGGGTTATGTACTTGACTGTAATTATTAAAGTTTTCTTTCATGGGAAGTCTTAGGTCAGAGTCTTTCCATGCTTTGTAGAATTGATTGTTAAAAGTGCATTGCCTATTCTAATTGTCAGCAAACTATGGTACATCGCCAAATCTATACCTTCCCATCTATTTTTGTAAATAAAGTTTTATTGGAACACAGTTACACACATTCATTTATATATTTTCTATACCTCCTTTCATGTTACAACAGCAGAGCTCAGTAGTTGCGACAGAGAACATTTGGCCTGTAAAGCCTAAAATAGTTACTATCTGGGCTTTTATAGAGAAATTTTGTCGACCTGGTTCTATTCTATTAGCACATGTTTCTCATGTAAGGACTCTTCTGATATATTTTCAGAGATGTTAAGAAAATAAAGCTCTGTACATACATAAAGAACTGTATGCTTTCTTTCATTTAATAAAGTGGGCACTAAAGAGTATTCCATTTCCTTTCTTTACCTTGGTTGCCAGAAAGCTCAGAGCTAGCATTTAAATACTCAAGTAAGGTCAACAGCTTCCTTGAGATGCCTGGTAAGTCAGCTTTCTTTTTCCTAATATGACCTTTGGGCACATATTTTCACTTTTTAAACAAAATCAACTTTTTGAGGCATAATTTACGTACAGTGGAATTCGTACACTTAAATTGTACAGGTCAGTGATTTGACAAATGTGTTCACCCCTGTAACCAAAACCCCAATCAATAGTTTTCCTCCGGCCACCTGACCCTTGCCTCAGACAACCACTGATTCCACTTTATTTTTAATTCCTGTGTTTATTATACATTGCTTTTTGGAAGTAGTTGGGGTACCAGTTATTAATTGTTGAATAACATAGCTAGTAGAGAAACTAAGATTCATTTATTTTGTTAATCTTTTGTACAGATTTTTAAATTTCCATTGGAGAATTTGAGATATAAATCACATGGAGAGTGTTTTAGCTAACGTCATATTACGAAAAAGCCAAATGTACTGAGAACTTA
>PVIY010039398.1:0-23134 GCA_004026745.1 Myrmecophaga tridactyla
TTGGCAACTAATTTCTTCCCTTCCTACAGTCTTTTGAGAGGACTCAAGGTCCCTGAGACTCCCTGAGGAAACTGTGGCCAACATATTTTGCATTATTTAGAAAAGTGATTACAGATAGCCTGTCAGCCTGAAGGTCATCTAGAATGCTAGGTAATAAATCTCTAAAGCTTTCTGGAACACAACTCTTGCATCTTTTCTATGATGAATAAAAGCAATCTGTTTGACACTTCATGTCTAAGCCCAAGGAGCCTCCCTTTCAACAACCAAACTAACAGAACAAGCAGGAGATGATCTCCAGGTCCTGGCCTTCTGGCTTTGAACACTGATGGCTTTGGGTTGTTGGACAGAAGAGCAAAGCACCCTATGAGCCAAGAGGGGGAACCATCAATTCACTCTGTCAGGGTTGTACACTATCTGTTTGCCACAGGATTCACTGAGGTGGCATGGGGGAGACAGCCACTGGAGTTACGTGAGGAAACAGGCTACAGAGGCAGCACTTGGGCCAAGTGAAGAAATTCTTAGTTAGCAGCAGTCAGAACTGACAGAGGCAGCTGTTTGGGAAGAGAGGTGCTGGGTGGGCAACTGTAACAGGAGCAGGCTGTCTCCTCTCTGTTGTCAGAGAAGTAAATCCTGCAGTCTTAATAAGTCAGGATGTTTCCTCTGAGACCCTCCACCTCCATCAGCATATTCTTAGTTTCCTAGGGCTTCTGTATAAATATACCACATACTGGATGACTTAAAGCAACAGAAATTTATTGTCTCACAGTTCCGGAGGCTAGAGGTCCAAAATGAATGTGTCAGCATGATCACACTGCCTCAGAAACCTGTAGGGGGGAATTCTTTCTTGCCTCTTCTATCTTCTGGTATTTACCAGCCATCTTTGGTGTTTCTTTGCTTGTAGATGCATCTCTTCAATCTTTGCCTTCTCCATCTTCACATGGCCTTCTTCCCAGTGGCTCTTTGTCCAAATTTTCTCTTCTTATAAGGATGCTAGTCATATTGGATTTGGGTCTCCTGTAATCCAGTTTGTCCTCATTTTCACTAATCACATCTTCAAAGAACCTATTTCCAAATAAGGTCACATTCATGGCACCAAGGGTTCTTATGTCAACATGTCTTTTGAGGGGACACAATTCAACACAAAACAGATATCAACCCTTGAGCTGCCTCTCTCCCCTTGCCCATATGCCTAAGAAATCTAGCAAGGACCCTGCAAAGGGCCTTTAACTCAGTGGTGGGGCCAGTGACTGTGAGGACAGGCCAATAATGGCAAAAATGCTGCATGTAATCTGAATGGGAGGCAGTAATCAACTTTTTAAAATATTTTGTAAGTGATAGCTGACTGCATACACCTCTACCATTTAGAAACTAAAACCCTGGTTCTCAAGCATTTTGTGTTTCAGAATCATTGGGAGTGGGAGAGAGGTTGAATGCAGATCCCAACACCCCTTGTTTTAATTTGCCAGGGCTGCTATGACAAATACCACACACTGGTTGGCCTAAACAATAGGAATTAATTTTCTCACGTTTTAGAGGCTACAAGTCCAAAATCAATGTGTTGGTAGTTCATGCTTTCGCCAAAGTCTATAACATTCTGGTGCTGGCTCAGTCTCTGCTTCCGTCTCCTCCTCTGTCTTCTAATTCTCTCAGTCATCTTGGTCTCTGTCTAGATTTCATCTTCTTATAAGTACTCCAGTCATATTGGATTAAGGCCTACCCTGATTTAATTTGGCCTTGTCTAAATAGCATCTTCTAAGATGCTGTTTACAAATGAGCCACCAGGGGTTAGGATTTGAACATGTCTTTGTCGGGGATGATTCAATCTACCACACCCATCTTCAGAAATTCTGAATTAGCAGGTCTGTGGTGAGGACAAGAAATCTGAGTTCTAAAGCTTCTCCCCAGGTGGAACCTGGACTATACTTTAAAGGTAACAAAACCAGAGGATAGAATTGAAGGCCATCCAGGCTAAAGCACCATTGACAAGTGAAGAATCTGAGGCCCAGAGAGGGAGTCTTGTCTAAGGTCACACTTTGATGCAATAAGGCCAAAGCTAGGACTGGGATCCAGGTCTCCAATCTCCCCTACTGGTGCCTTCTCCTAAGGAGAGAAAGATCACAAGGTAAAACCATACCCTGTATTCTGCCATATTTTTCTTTCTAAGTGGACATGGATTAGCACAGGCCTGCAGTGGTTCTCAATGGGATATTGCTGACATTTTGTAGCATAGGACTGTCATATATATTACCGGCCCCTGGATATTAACACTAGTAGAGTTTTTCCCCCGAGTCATTGTAACAACCCAAAATGTCCCCACAGATTTCCAAATGCCCCTTGGGGAGGGGTTCGAATCACTGGGAGGGGAAGGAGCTATACATGAGTATTCAGCAAAGGAAATCTGATTTTGAGTCTTGATTTTGCCATTAACTTACTATGACTTGGAGTACCTCCCTGGCCTAAACTGTGAAGTTTAGCACCCTTCTGTTTCACCAGCTACGCAATGGACAGGGTAAGGGATGAGGGGAGGTTATTCAACCTGATCTCTGGGGATTGTCTCAGCTACCTTTCTAAATATGAAAAAAGGAATTGGCTTGTGGTGCCTGGGACACGGGTAGAGTACACCGAATGTGTGGGAATAGTCAGATACTTTCTCTCTGCCTGCTGCAGTCAGCACAGGCCCTGAGTAATACTGTCATGAAACAGGTCCATTCCCAAAGGGCAAAACAACAAGGGGTCACTTAAGGTGCTAAAGCCTAACATCTGGAGCCACTCATCCAGCAGTGCAACTCTCCCACCCCCTATGGTTAGCTTTGCTCCTTCCTCTGTTTGCCATTAAGAGAACACAACTTGGTTGTTCTCATCCTGTCAGCTCTGGGATGACAGTGACAGAGAAACTCAATGGCCAGAGGTGATATGGACTCGCATCATAATTCTAGTGGAGGTTATTAGTTCTCACAATCACTAGCCAGACTGTGGAGGTGTTAGCTGCCTCAGCTTCTTTCTTTATGAGATTGAAAAGTCTGTGCTTGCTGTTTGAGATGTCTAAGTTTCCCGGTGCAATATCAGACACTCCTTATGATTTGCGGGGATGGGAAAGAGGACTTGGGGGTGGCAGGGGGCCATTGCATCCCTTACCTAATTCTCACTATGGGAACCTTTGGGTATACAAATCCCAGTCTCCAGCCACTATCTGTATTAGCGGAGGCCCCCAAGCCAGCACTCCTGGACTAAACTAAGGCCAATAGGTGTTCTCTCAAAAGAACATAGAGCTCTTTATTTCTCAGAACTGCAATTTGGCTTCTTAGGCCAGGTCCTTAGGGAGAAAAGCATTGGATTAATTTTACGATAGGAACATGATTAATGAAAATAATAAGCTGTTGTAATAATCTTTTCATCTACCAGTTACTGCCTTTTCAAAAGGCTTTGCACCAAAGGTGTTGATCAGAGTAGTTATTTACTCTCAGTTCATTTTATAGAAGTGATATCACAGTAGTTTTATTCTCATGCCATATTCCTAGAATAGCAGTACTCTAAGAGATGGAACTTTAGTCCAACTTTCTTATTTTATAGCTGGGGAAACTGAGATCTATAAAAGGGAAGGAACTTAAGGTCACACAGCTAGTTAACAGCAGAGATAAAACTAGAATAGAAGTCCCCTAATTCCAGTCCAGTACTCCTTTCATAATTGACTCCTTTAGGAAGGTTGCCTTTGCACAAAATTACCAATTTAAATAATGTCACTAAAACTACTAGACCAAGGCAAAATAAAAAGCCAACTATTCCCCCCCTACATTTGCATCAATACATACCAAGGATTGTTTTCTAGCCATATAGTTTCAAATAACAAAATCCCAAACTTATGTTCCTAATGACACCATCAAGAAGAAATTCCACCATGCCAGAGGACCCGGGTTTGATTCCCGGTGCCTGCCCATGTAAAAAAAAAAAAAGAAGAAGAAGAAGAAATTCCAGGTAGAAGTACTTTTCACTGGCAATGCACTCATTTTTCACATTGCTACCTGGTATAATTTTTAGGGATATTGCTACATTCTTAACATTACTATAATAGTGTTAAGAAGAGAGCCTTTAAGAGAGTGACAATCTCAAAATCTCAAGAAGTCACAGATCAAGTAGTGCTTTGTAGATGAAAGGCAAACTATACCCTCATCTGTGAGCTGAGATACAGAAGTGACATTAGATGAAATATCCCTCAGCTGATTTTCTCTTTTCATCCATTCAGAAAGCTCAGAACATTAGTCAAGCATTGAAATTCCTTGAGGATGGAGGGACTAAGGCACTACTTATTACACACCTCATGCATCTTTCACTCTCACTGTGTCAGAGTGTAGACAGTTGCCATTCGACTCACTCCTCAAAGAGAGCCAAGATCTTTTTTCCTCATGCCAAAATACACAAACCAAAATCCCATGGGAGAAAAGAAAGGAAAGAGATTAGTACTACAGTCAGTTCCTTGGGCCACTTTTGAAGCTTCATAGTCAGTCTTGCCTTACTAGGCACTGATACCTTACTCATCAGTCCCTATACTTGGCTCAAACTCCTGGCTTCACCTCTCAGTGAATGACACCACCATACACTTAGATGCCCAAGTCAAGGCTGAAGGTCATCCTTGACTCCTTCCTCTGCCCTTACATACAATCCATCACCAAGTATGAGCTGGTCTCCTTCCTTAATATTTCCATAATTCTTCCTCTTCTTTCTGTTTCTGGGTCACTATCATCCCTTGTCTGGTTTATAGCAACCCCTTGGGTTAGGTCACATATTAACTCTGGAAATATAGCAGTGAACAAAGCAGACTAGATCCCTTTCCTCATGGACTTTACACATATGTTCTAATTGGCCCTTTATTCATCTGTCTCCTTCACTGGTCCATGAGCTCCTTAAGAGCAGAGACCTAGTCTGATTCATCTCTGTATCTCCAGAACCTAACCAAGTATGGGGCACATATTAGGCACTTGATAAGTAAACATCAGTGAATGAATGTTAAACATTCACAACCGTGTGGTAGCCTCATCATGGCTCTGCTTGTCTATGATGAGCCCAGAAAACTGTCGCCACCCTTTCTCTCCACACATTCTCTACCTGTACCTCCTTGTCATTCTACCCTTTTAGATTCCGCTATACTCTCCTACCAATTTCTTGCACATTCTTCCCTTTCTGGAGCAATAGGTTGTGTCCCTTCCCCTGTAGAGCCTGCTCAACCTCTTTCTCTTCTCTCCTGGCAAACTGGCTACCATTCTTGCCCCTCTTGACCCATCTTACAGGTAGAGCCAACTGGGTTCAAGGCCTTCTGGTGAACTTAAGGAGCTACCCACAGTCCCTGAGCAGTGAAGGTCTAAAAGCTTTGCAACTTTTGCCCCCAAACTGGAAATTCCAGCTTCCAGTGGTCTTTAAGTCAAAAAAACATCTTTTACATGCATGTTTAAACATTGTGTTTACTACCGTAGCAAAATCTGTTTTAAGGCCAGGTTGATATGGTCTGAGGACTCTGGTAAAATTTGTACTTTTCAGAAGAACAGGCTAAAATAGAAACTGAGCAATGATAGTACTGAGGTCCATCTGCTCCTCTCATTTGAGGGAGGGAGGAGAGAGGTTCAACTCTATGGTCTACAAGAATTCAAAGACCTGAGTCTATCTTTGTCTGTCATCATATTCCCAGAGCCTAGTTCAGAGTTGTATCTCAATAAGTGTTTTGTGAACAAATGGATGATGAGATCTGCAGTAGGCACTATTGGTTTATGTGTCATATGACTGAATTCTCATTTCATAGAAAGTGGGTGTAGGAAGGAGCCTCAGAGCACACCAAATTAAATCCCTTCATTTTACAAATAAGAAGACACAGGTTATAAGAGTGACGGAGTAAATTAGCTAATATCACACAGCCAAATTAGTGGCAAAGCCAAGACTCAAACCCAGGTTTCCTGACGCTATTGCTCTTTCTAAATCTCCCAGCCCCTGCTTAAACCCAAACAAGAGTTCCCTATAAGGATTTATGAAAGCCTGACCTCTTAGTCCAAGTTAAGACTCCATATATTTTGTTTTTATTTGTTTATTTTCTCCATATATTTTGATATATTTAAAAAAAGGCTCTGACATTTAGATTTACTAGTCAGAGTTGCTCACCTCTGCTCCCATCCACGTTCCCCCATAGAGTTATTTTTTCCTTCCCCCCCCTTTTTTTATTGCAGTCAAAATCAACTTTTAAAGGGCTCTGTGTTTTTAACCCGGAAATGAAGCCTATCAAAGCCAGATGCAATAGATAACTATAGATAAATAAATCACTTGCTTTAGTGTCAGAGAATTCTGACTTCTTGGTACTGATTCAATTGAGCTGGGGAAAAATAATCAAGGGAATTCAATAATGAGCACCTGCATTTTCCAATAAACTTGCAAGTAAACAACCAATAGTGAAAGGAATCAATTTAGATATAAACAATACATCAACCGGCCATTCTAACAGAAAGGCTTGAAAATGCCCCAGCTTCATCTGCAGCCCCTTTTCCTCTCCTTCCCTGGTCCCTCGGCATCAGGGGGGTTCATTGCTCTATTTCTATTGTAATGTTTCCATCTATGCAGAAAAAAATCCCTCTCGTCTTCCTGGTTTCCTTGGAGAAAGAGATCTGTGACAATAATCCCTCTCTAATAAAGCCTAATTTAGCTTCAATTTAACTTTTTTTTTTCAAAATGCTTTTGCATCTCTTATCTTGGTATTTTTAGTTTATTCATATGACATTCTCAAGCAGTAGGTAGGGAAGGAGTTGTCACTCCAGAGAGATGAACTAGCTTGTGAGGGGTCACTGGGCCCATCAGGGGAAGAGACAAGGACAAGAAGCCAATCCTCCAGACTCAGAGTCTAGTCCTCTTCTATCAATGCCATTTCATCACTGAAGAAGACACTCTGTAACACAATTTATTCTTTGTTCTTTATCACAAAATTTATGAGCTGATATACTCTAGGGAAAGCCATTAAGGGGTCACAGGTTGGTATCACTTTAGTTCATTATTGTCAATATAGACCCCTAAGAGGAATAATGGGGCAGATTTATTTGTTTCTCTCTTCTATTTGATGATGGCAGTGCAAAAGAACTTGGGTCCTAAGATGACATTTCCCAAGAAAGATCTAGACCCCAAAGCTATAGAAACAAGAACATTGTTCCCATGGGCAGCAAAATTCCAATCTTTTTATGTAGTAGACTGGGGGGCAGCAAACTAGGGCCTGTGGGCCAAATCTGGCCACTGCCTTTTTTGTAAATAAAGTTTTATTGGCACACAACCACACCCATTTGTTTACATATTGTCTATGGCCATGCTCACACAACAACAGCAGCACAGTTGAGTGATCACATCAGAGACTGAATGGCCCTCACAGCCTAAAGTGTTTACTGTCTGGACCTTTACAGAAAAAGGTTGCTGACTCCTGTGTTAGATAAATAAAACACTAACCCTGTTCATGAGAAAAGGTTCCTTTTGTCATGACAGGACAGACATTTCTAGGGCTAGGAAAAAGACTACATACTGCTGAAAGACTCTGACTCATCTGTGGGGATGGGTATTGGGCCTGAAATTGGCATAGACATTGTTTTCTCACCTTTCTTTTTTTAAAAATAAGTGTATAAGTAAGATTTATTCATTATGCTTGCATTGGGGGGTAGATTCCAATACATCATTGCATTGGCACATGTCAATTACTACATTAAAGATTCAAATACAATGTTAAATCCAAAGCCTCAGAAATAAGAGTTCAGGTCCCAAGAAAACAGTGATAGTTTAACAATATAAAAATTTTATCTAGAGTTTATCAGCATTAAACTGGTATTGGTGACACAATACATGGAGAATTTACAGTAACACCTGGAGGTTCCTTCTAATGTACATATGAACAGAACCATGGAAGCTTTTATATTACCTAATCATTGCATGGAACTGAATATTTAATGTACCAAGTGAAAACTGAATCTCCATTCTACACTGTATTGTTTTTCTCTAGAAAAAATTAAATCTATTATTTTTTTAAGGTAGAGTTCTAAGTGTCTGTATTTCTTAAGTTACATATGAGGAAATCGTCTCTTCATTTCAGATATCTCTCCATCTTCTACATGAAACTCCAGCAGATTTAATATTGGCATTCATCATCTAGTCAAATCCTTCACATGTTCTTCAAACCCATCAAATTTGGGATTCTTAACATTTTGTGCATCAATAAGGTGTGGAACCAGTAGATTCAATAAAGACCCGTTTTCTCCTTGCCACTCTGGACTTTAGATGTCATTTGGATTGAATTCAGAAACTGGGAAAGCATAGATGTTTCTTGGCCTGAGTCTCTTAACAGTAGAGGTATAAAAGGGAGAGTGAAACCATAAGGAGGCTGGCTGTAGACTGCAAAGTACTGTTGCCTCCTGGGGTAGTAGCATTAACTGCACTTGGGACAGCTAAAGTGTTCTGGGAGGAGTGACTTGGAAGTGCTATGACAGTTGTTTGATTTGAATAAATCTGCATGGTAAGAGCAACTCCAGAATCAGCAGCCCCAGCCTGAGCATGGCCACCATTGCTTTACCCATGTCTGCTCCTTCAGGGCGCTGTGCAACTTACTGGATGCTGGGGGTGTGGAGAACCACTAGCTAGGAGGGCAGCAGGCAAGTTCTCAACCCATATTTGTTTCTCACAAAAGTAGGTCAAAAAATTGGTACTGGCAAGAGAAGTTCTGAAAAACATGGTTGAACCTCAGAAACGTTAGGCAAAATGAAAGAAGAGAGGCACAAAAGACCACATACTGTAAGATGCCATTCATATGAAATTTCAAGAAAAAGCAAATCTTTAGAGATACAAAACAGATCAGCTGTTGCCCAGTAATTGCCAGGAGCAGGAATTGAAGCAAATGGGCATAGGACAAGTTTTAGGGTAATGGAGGTATCCTAAATCTGGATTGTGGTGATGACTGCACAACTGTATGAATTTAGTAAAACTCATCAAACTGAATTTTATGATATAGAAATTATATGATAATGCTGTTTAGAAAAAGAGAGAGCTAAGGACTGGGAAGTGTTCTCTGCCTCACCATCTCTAAAATGCAAGGAAATATTAAAGTTTCTAAAGAAAAGAAAACAAAAATAAGTGAAGAAATTTGAACCCTTGTACATTGTTGGTGGGAATGTAAAACAGTACAGCCACCATGGAAAAGATTGGCAATTCCTAAAAAAGTTAAACATAGAATTACCATATGACCCACAATTCCACTCCCAGATATATACCCCAAAGAATCAAAAACAGGGACCCAAATACTTATAAGCCAACATTCATAGTAGCATCATCCACAAAAGCCAAAAGATGTGAGCAGCCAGAGTGTCCACCAACTGAGGAAAGGATAAACACAATGTTTATGTACCCATATTATAGATGGGTAGATCTATGGATATCTATAGATAGATAGAACATTATCTAGCCACAGAAAGGAATGAAGTTGTGATACATGCCACAATGCAGATGAACCTTGGAGCATGCCAAGTGAAAGAAGTAAAAACAGAAGGACAAACGGTGTATGATTCTACTTATATATCCAGAAATATCTAGAATAAAAAAATTCATAGAGACAGAAAGATTATAGTTTACCAGGGTTTAGGGGGAGAGGGAATGAGAAGTTATTGTTTAGTGGATAAAGCATTTTTTGGGTGGGTGATGAAAAAGTTTTGGCAATAGATGGTGATACTGGTGGCATGACAATGTGAATATATTTAATGTTGCTGAATTGTACAATTAAAATAGTTAATATAGACAATTTTGTGTTTAAAAAATGTTGCCACAATAAAAATGTAAAAAAGAAAGTAATTTCTGTTCACTGTGGACTAGAAAAGGTCACTGACACTAATGATGCCAGCAGCTTTTTTGGAATGGTTATAGCACCCCCTGCCCCATGTAAATTCCAGCAGCCCTCATAAATTAACCTTTCCAAATGCACATTAAAGAAAAAAATGTACTTTCTTTGCACAGGAACTTCAAGGCAAGCCTCTAACACCTTTTCCAACAGTTTATCTCCCAAAGCCCCTACTGTATTGGTAACACTGTCCAATGGAAATATAATGGGAGCCACATATGCAGTTTCAAATTTTTGGATATCTTGCCTTTCTTTTTGAAGTCAGCCTTCGGCTCTCATTAATTTTGCTGTGAACAGATCTATTAAAGTGACTCCCAGCCATTTACAGTTCCTGGCAAGCATCTCTTTATTACCAGTAATATTATATCAGCTCCAGTGCCAGAGGGTTAAAGGACAATGTAATCGATACTTTGTAGAAGACATTGCAGAGATTAGGGATATGTCTTCCCTTAAGTGTCCTGTTTCCAACTTGTTCCACCAAGCAGGACTACCAACAATTGGTGCGTGAGGGAGTTAGCTTTGTGAGATTTTCTGAAACTTATCCATGTACACAGATCCAGAATGGTTCGAGGCAACACAGGCCACAGAGTCTGGGACATCTCTGCAAGTTCTTTGTAAGGGACAGTGGCCTCTAAGTGACTATTTACTGCATGATGATCCAGTTTTGGGATCTGGATCTCAGAGGTAGCAAAGAGAATCAGGAAGCTCACTTTTCGCTTCTTACAGGAAATCACTGGTGCCTTCAAAAAGGCTTGACTGGGCCTTGCCAGAAGGAAGCTGTGCCTTCAGAACCAGATCGGCTTGTGGGTGGAGGTAGGAAGCTGGGATGGAATACCAGAAAGAATGCCCATGAGACGCTGTGAGATTTTTTTTCCTTGCCCAGTCCTCCTCTGCATACACCTACCTACCAACTCTCACCCACTTGTCCTCCTTCTCCACCTCTTCAGGGGAATACTTTTCTGTGTCAAATTCTGAATGTGGCCCAACACCACTAGATTAACATAAGACATAAAACCAGAGAGCACAAGGTATGCAGTCAGCCCTTATTATAAATGAACCACTTCCTAATTACTGAACCTGGGCAAGTTAAGCAGTGTCTCTGAGCTTCAGTTACTGTACTGGTAAGATGGGAAGAATAACATTCTCCACTTCATGGGATGGTGGACAACATTACACAGTAATGGCTACAGCACTGAGCAAACTTGGCCTTAGGACAAAGGAGAAAGCTGAAGGGAGCAGACTTGAAAAAATGTTTGCTCCTTTGTTCCCCCAAAATATTTGTGTCTACATGTGCTAGACAGTTTTCTGGGGGCTGGAGATTCAGCACTGAAGACAATGAAGTCCCTGCTATCAAGTATGAGAGGCAGCAAAATTCGAAATAGTTAATATATGTGATCAAGTCAGGTAGTGATAAGCATTACAAAAAAAAGAACACAGGAGTAGGGGATAAAGAGTGAGAGAAGTTGGTTAGGAAACAGTTGTGAGAGGGAACGGGGATTACAGAGAAGCACAGGGAATTGGCTAGGTGACATTTGTCTCTTGTCCACCGGTTTAGGCTGACTTAGGTTTTAGTGAACACCCAAACAGACAACTGTGCTATGTGCTTTAGGAGTGAATAGTCTCATCAATTGGTTTGGATGTGAATTTTTATTCCAATTCACCTTTTCTCTCTCTGCTGAACTCCTACAACTCTTCAAGGCAGTACCATGCTGCTGAGCACTTAATTATGTGTGCCCAGAATTCTTCACTGTTATTTCTCCTGTGCTCAAGAGAAATAAATGGACTAAATTTATTTCTCTAAATGGACTGTTGGCTTCTTGAAGGCAGGGTTCTTATCTCATAAGATAAATAAGTGTAATGCTTTCACTCTTAGGACAGCAGTGAAATGGGAGGTAGATTCTCAATAATACTTGAGGGTTGAATGATATACAGAGAAAAACAAAGTTCATGCTGTTTTATAGGAAACCAACAGTGACTAGAACAAAACTCCTAAATTTATTATGTTGATGTTGAGAACAAAAAATAAGCTCTGCCTAATGGTCTAGCCATAGTCTGAGAGGCTGTCATTGTCTGGGTGCTATTGTAGGAGACACAGTATTCCCCATGGAACATTCTAATTTATATAACAGTAATAACTATTGATTATTCAGCCAAATGTTGTTCTAAATGCTTTACATATATTAACTCATTGAAACTTCACCACCACCTATGAGGTTGGTTATGTTAATCCCTATTTCATAGGCGAGGGCAGTGAGTCCCAAAGAGTTGAAGTAATGTGCCCAAGGTCTCATTAGCAGGTATCCATCTGACTCTAAAGTTGGAGCTAGAGTGAGGTATTGGGATACATGTATAATTTAGTTGATAAGAAATTGGCTTTGGGGTCAAGCCAATCTGGATTCAGTATCCCAGCTCTGCAACTTAGAGAGGCTGGACCTTGTGGAAGAAACTGCTCCTTCTCATCTATAAAACTAAGAATAAAAATAGAATAAAAAATTTTTAAAAAACCATATGACTGTGCAACAAAAACAGTGAAGCCTAATGTAAACTATGGACTATAGTTAGTAGTATAATTATAATACTATTCTTTTATCGATTGCAACAAAGGTACCACACTAATGCAAAGTGTTAATAATAGGGGGTATATGGGAACTCTGTATTTTCTGTACCATTTTTCTATAAAACTACAACTTCCATAATAAATAAATATATGCATTAATTAATAATAAATGAATGAAACTGACCCAATAGGATTTTAGGACAATTAAATTTACTAATATTTGTAAAGCCCATAGCATGGTACCTGGCATACAGTTCACACAAATAAATGTTAACATAAATGGTTCAAAGTGCTTGACAGGCAAGTGGCTGAGAGATTTAATATCGGCCCTTTGAATTAGCTGGCCTGGATATCAGGAAGTGATTCAGCCAGTTGGGCAAGGTAGCACACCTCTTAGGCTTTTTAGAAAGATGCTGCCAGTTTGGGTGACAGGTTATAGTGATGGTGGTGGTGGTAGAGACCACAAACAGCAGTGATTAGACTCTGGGGTGGGGATTGAGAAGTGCTAACCTTTGTTTATTTATGTATTTAACGTAATTTCCATTGTAATAGTTTTTGAAAACACTGACAATCACTAATCATGCTAATGGAGGAATTAGCCTACTGAAACCTTACTTTAAGAAGGTGTCCCCTGCTCATTTCAACTATTGATCCAGAACTTGTTCCTGATTGTGCTGTGGTAAAGTGGAGAGGCAAGATAAATTATCCTTTGGATTCTCATAGGGCTTATCAAAACACCTATGGTAGGGCATAAATACACCTGCTAATGTTTCTTACAAGCTGAGGAAAAGCAGTCTGTGCGTCAATTAGCATATAGTTATTGAGCCACATTTTTATTTCTCATTACCCTACGCTTCTTGAAGGAAGTAGAGGGAACCAAAACTTGTAACATATGACTAAAGGATCTGTAGCAGGAGACCATTCCCAGACGCTGCTTCTTTCTGCATGGTCTCTGAAAAGGCATAGCAGCCTCTGCCGTGCCCACCTTCCTGGACCTAAGAGCTGGAGTAAAGTCCCGTATTCATTAAGCAAAACCCCCCTATCCCCCTCTCCCACCTCTAATAACTTCTAATCCACTTTCTATATCTGCAACTTTGCTGTTTCTGGATATCACTTATAAGTGGTATCAGAAAATATGTGCAATTATGTGTCTGGCTTATTTCATTGAACATAATGCTCTCAAGGTTTTTCCATATTGCAGCACATCTCAGAACTATTATCTTTTATGGCCAAATAATAGTCCATTGTGTGTATATACCACATTTTGTTTATTCATTTGTTGATGTATTCTCTGGTTGCTTCTACCTTTTGGCTATTGTGAATAATGTTACTATACACATTGGTATACAAATATCTGTTTGAGACCCTGTTTTCACTTTCTTTGGGTATATACCTAGCAGTGGAATTCCCTGGTATCTGGTAATTCTATATTTAACTTTTGAAGAACTACCATATTGCTTTCCACAGTAGCTGCACCATTTTATATTCCCAGCAACAATGTATTGGAGTTCCAGTTTCTCTGCCTCAGCCTAACTTCATAGCTTCACCTCCTGTGATATCTGTGGCCCTCCAGGTATACCATATCAACTTGCCTTTCCTCCAAATGCCTGGAAACACTTTGCCACCTCTGTACCTTTGACCATGTGGTTCTCTTTGCCCTTCATGCCCACTCTATTCCTACCCATCTCTCATGTCAAAATCCAACTCATCCTTAAAGGGCCATATATTTCATGAAGATTTTTCCAATTTCCCCATTGGTAAGTTAGAATTTTGCCTTCCCTCTAGCATATTTTCCCCTTCTCTGATTTTACTGATCATTTTAAGCCTTATACTATAACTACGTGACAGATTGCAAGCTCCTTGCAGGCAACATATGTATGATTAGTCTCTATTGTGTCCCTAATGCTATCCTACCCCCAATCCGTACCTATGAACTAAGCATTTAATTTTAATATTATGTGTATAATTATAATAGCTAACATTATTTATGGTTGACTATGTACAGGTCAATGTTCTAAATTATATGCATGTCTCATCTCATTTAATCCTTGCAACAGCTCCATGAGTTAGGTGCCATTATTATCCTCATTTTACAGAATGTTAGTCAGCAGTAATAGGTAATCAATAGACATCCTCTACTGAAAGAATTATTACATGAACTCAGACAATACTGAACACAAAGTGATTAGGCTGTGATGTCTTATGGGCCCTCTAATCCCTGCCCTTGAAGGCACTCTACTTAGTTAGAGGGTAAGATTCACTATCGGGCAGGGAAATCATATCCAAGCCATTTGAAAATGGAAGTCATAGGCCAAAGACACTCACTTGGGAGCAGAGAAAAGGAAACAATGAGTGCAAACCAAAGCACCAGCACCAAGAGATAGGCAAAGATACAGTGAATGGGGGAAAGCGCCTGAGACCCATAGTCAAATCCAGAGCCAGCAGACTAGCTTAGCAAAGAATCCTGTGTCTCAGCCACCCAGGAAAGCAAGATAGGGCCATGGGGCCCAGTGGCTCCTGACAGTTGCATCAGGAGTAGCACTGAGGGCTACTTGGAACATGGTAACTGCACTATACCCACACCCAAAGCTTACTCCTCCTTATCTCTAATTTATTGCCCTTGTGTCCAGCTTTGGGTGGTTAGGGACCTTCTCAGTATACTCAGGCCAAACAGCTGAGACAAAGGGTGGCTAGGGCCTGGGAATGCCACAGAAGGAATCCTCTGGCAAGTCACCTTGCCTGTGTGAGCCCTAATTTTCTCATTTATAAATTGGAGATAATATACATACTGCTTATTTCATAGTGACAGTAGGAGTGCATGTCATGGTTAACTTATATCAGGTTGAACTGTTATCATTGTTTGCCCATTTTTCACATATGTAAGGAGCAATTTCATGTGGTTCAACCTAACATGATTTAGACTGTGAAATCTCATTTATCTCTGGACTCCCCACATCAGACAGAGTGCTTGGCCAGGGGAAGTATTCGGTAAACATTTTAACAGCTTTATTGAGATAAAATTGACATGCAATAAACTTCATATATTTAAAGTGTACAATCTGAGGAGTTCTGATATATGTATACACCTGTGAAACCATCATCCAAATCAAGATGTAGTGAATATATCTATCACCCCCAAATTTTCTCATCAATAAATATTTGTTAGAGAAATAAAAGAGAAAAAAAGCAACACACGGCTTTGGAGACTGCAGAACACCACCCAATTTTAAGGGATTGTTGCCAAAGCCCAACTAGGAGCCTCTTATTTCTCACCCCTTTACATAGGGTGCAAGACTGGAAGGAGATGACAGAAGCACCCTGGGCCATGATGGGTTTTGTGGTCAAACAGACAATGGTACCCTTGATGGCACAGTGTACTGCTTGCTTGGAGGAATTAATACATCGATAGGGCTCCAGGTCATGTTCTTAGCTTTGAGCCTTGGTGCAAACTCTGACTTGTAGCATTGTGTAATTTGTTTGCCTAATTCCTTTCAGAAAAGCCTTATTGATCAGGAAAGGATTTAGTGCAGATTGGGTAGCTTTAAATCTCATTCTTTTATGAGATTTTCTTTTTATATTGTGTTTAGGAATAAACTTGGACAGAGACGGATGGCAGGGAATGCTAAAATGAAACCGAACTGTAATTTCAAGTGATTTCACAGCCAAGATCAGGCGCTTTACTCATATTTATAACAGTGTGCAATATTGGAAGCTTCCACAGGGCAGCAGGGGCTGCCTAATTAGCCAGGAAATTAGAGATTGTTCAGGCCTCATTTAAATGGGCAAGCCTAATGGCTCACCTTTGCCTCAGGTGACTTGGAGGATTGAGGACAGTCCAAATCCACCTTGAACTTTTGCTTTGCTTTGCCCAGGAAAACCAAGTCTAGGGCACAAACTCATCCAGCCACTGCAAATGTGCATTTCACCCTGGATCCATCTGTACCAACCTGGCTTTCTATGCAGAAGAGAAACATCATAAGGCATAGGAACCTGAAGAATATCTGCTGTATAGGAAGAGCAAGAACAACATGGACTATTATTTAAAACTCATGTGATAAGTTGATGTACTCTAATGAGAGGGCCCAGCAGATGCCTCCCTTTTAGTATTTTTTCCATGATGGGGAAATTTGAGGCTGCAAAAACATTTCAAATGTCTTTTTAATGACAGAATCTAGAGTTTAAGAACAGCTTACATGGATGTGAGATATTTACAACATAGACAAGAAAACTGGTTTTGACTGAAATTGGAATTGGGGGCAAGCATATCTACTCCTTCACCACGTTGAGGGCTCCAGAGGCACCTTCATGGACTCCTAGGGTTCTGCTAAGCACCACATGAAATCTCTAGTTTCTCTGATCCTCAGCTTCCTCATAAAGTAGTTGGGTTTTTTGTTTGTTTGTTTTGCATAGGCAGGCACCGGGTATTGAACCCGGGTCTCCGACATGGCAGGCAAGAACTCTGCCTACTGAGCCATCCCATAGAATAGTTTTGAAGACCAAATGACATAATATATAAAAGCATTGGCATGGTTTTTAGTACATGGAAAACCCTTAAAAAAGGGAACCCCCTTCCATTCCCACGCCCCTGGGCTTGCCACTTTGCAAACACATCCAAGAGGAAGAGAAGTGATTGTTGTGGGCTAGGGAGCAAGTTGGCAGTACTGACGAAGCAGTCCTCTCAATTGCCATGCTGATATTCCTTCCTGTACACCACAAAGTTTTTCCATCTTCCTCTGGTGAAGCTCTGGTAAAATATAAAAAGGTGCCTGGCCCCCAATGCCTCTGAGATGGTCTCTGAATGAATCCTGAAGACAGAATAAAGAAGGCTGCCCTCCAGGTATCAGATAAATAAATAAAGAAGGAACCTGGATGTTTTTCAAGCACAGGGAATCACAGTTCTGTTAGCTGTAAGCATCCTAAATCTAAAGATTATTAAATTTATAAAGTCTAAGTGACAGTGAAGGTCATTTAGAAAGCTAAAGCACTTAAACAGTAAGCAACTGATAGAAGTACTGCTTATAAACTCACAAAAAGCATTCTACACCACCTCTGCATAGGATCAAAACCATTAATTGGGCCATTAAAGTCAAGTGGCTTCCAAAATGCCAGAGCCCTGCATTTGTGATATGACTGCATTGGTCTTTGAACATGACTTTGGATGCATTTCTAAACCAAATAATCCTTGCCCATTAGCATTTGGTGAAGACAGGCAAATAACAATCAGAGGAGCCAGAAATGTACTCTATTTTAATATCGCACATGTTTTATCACTTCAGAAATGTGTTTCTGAACACACTTCAGAAGTCCCTCAGTACCCTCACTCATTTCCTTAAAAGAGAGTAATTAATATGTCACCTCATTATTCAATATGTGAAGTGTTCCCATTCTCCCAACACAAAGTGTTATGTTATTTAGAATCAAATAAGATTTTAATTTCCACACTCCAGCTGAGATTTTTGGTGCAGAGCTAGACAGCTGGAAGGGAGGCTTTGGCTTTCCTTTTAGTCTGCGCTCCCTGCTACTGCATGATAAAGCCATCTTGTTCATAAATAGAGATGCTGTACATACTGGTTAGAAACTCTTCAGGCATACCAGTCAAGTTCACCAGTCCGGCCAATGAGCATTGATGATCTATCCCATCACTTACCAGGTCAGCCAGGGTCAGATGTATTCTACGTCTGTAGATTTCAGGAACAAAATGTATTGTTACTCTGATGGATGATAAATGGCATTCCTTTTTCATTTATAAACACAGAAACTCATGAAATTAAGTGTAATCGCAGACAAAATTTAGATGATTGATTTAATTGTATGTATAATGAATTGGCCTTGTTGGCAGGATTCACAGATTGGAAGATATAGGTTATATTGCTTGAATAATGGATCCCAGGCCTCTGGGCCCGTGGACTAACCAGGGTGAGCTATAATAAAGGAAGCTATCGTTACTTTGTTGATATTTGCTATCTTGTAGGTTTTCATAATGAACTTCTGTTTCTTACTACCAATTAGATAATTTAAAAAATATTTTAAAATGTTCTATATAAAATAAATGACAAAGAAATTATTTCTTGGATTTGAACGCTCAGAATCTGATACAACTTTTCACCCTTGAACAAAAATGGGTAAAAATGAATTGCTAAAATGTGGCATAATTAAGAAATTTTTAAAATATATAGAGAACATTAGACCTGAAAGGGTCTTTCAAGGTAAAACAGTCTAATGGTTTCCAATTTGGATTCCTGAAATGAGTCCTTATGGGTCCTCCAAAGTAATAATGGAGTATCTGGATCTATTTTCCACTGGAAGTCCTAGCTTCTCAAAACAAAGCAACACAGGCTAAATAGAACATCAAGTGTCTTTGCTTTGGGCTGGAGTTTTATGACTGTGATATTGTTTCACTGGGTATTTCATGTTCTTTGGAAGCTCTGATTGGCACCTCCCTGTGTATTTAGTCACTTAAATATAAGAAAATGAATTATCACAATAAAAAGCAGTTCGTATAATGGGTTCAAGATTTCAAATCATGCAGCCCATGGTATTATTGGGGTAGGAATAGGGATTTTCTTTTTAAAGCCTTGGGTATGAGGAATATAGAAATCACTGAAATTGTCAAATTCTCATGTTTTCAAAGTGAGTGCTCTGAGGAACAGAACATTCCTGTCCTTTATCAGTTGTCGTTGGTCCCTTGTAAGTGCAAGGGTAAATACCTTATGTATTAATCAGTAATGCCTCTTTCAGCATCTCCATTGACACATTCTTTTTCTCTGTGCATCAGCCCTTTATTTAATCACTCACTCTACTGAGGAGAGAAGTCTCAGATTATGAATCACGAGTCTTAAACTTAAACCCCCACCCCAGTTGCATTCACTTTTTTTTGGCTGTTATCTACCCAGCTCAATGGGTGTATCATCTTAACTGAATTGATTAATCAATTTAGTTAAAATACCAGAGGATGTTTCATTCATCACAATGGATTCACACTACATGTGGCAAAATATAAATAGATCAGAAATCCACTCTGTACTGGTAATCTCTCAGCAATTTCTAGGCTGAAAGTAGTAGACCAAGAAGATGAGATATTCTTGCTGACTGAGAAGAGAAACTATTCACCTCCTCTTCTGCTGCTGCTGATACATAGCAACATCTCTACTTTCCCCTCTGTCTTAGGTCAAGATCCCTGAAAAACAGATTTTGGAATGGAGACTTGCCTGCAGGAGTTTTCTTAGGCAGCGCTTTCAGAAACAGCGCTTGTAAGGGAGTTGGGGAATGAGGATTTGGCCGAGAGAGATTCTACTGCAAGGCAGTTGCAACAGAGGCCTCAGCCAATCCTATGGGAAATTTTAGAACTGGGATGGTCCATTAAAGTTCTCCAGGTTTTGTATGCCCACATTGCTAATCATTAAATGTGGGCTGCCTCATAAATTTGGGCAGAGCAGCTCCCTTCAACTGATGGCGATTCTCAGAGAGGGACTCAGCTTGGAACCTTCAGCAGTCAACATTCTGTAGTTAGGGTAATGAGTACCTTACTCCTGATGGGAAAACTGAGGGCATACCAAATATTGATTACACCCTTCTCCTCCAAATCCCCTATGTATGTTCTGTCTGTATACGGTGTCCCATAGAACTAGGAACCTAGATAGTAGTCCTAGACCTTCTTTCCTTCCCCACAAATATTCCGTATAACTGGTAAGCTTTTTTTGAGAGCTGGCTAGGTAGGGTTAATGTGAAGTTTGTAGCTGATGGACAGAGAAAAACGAATAGTCCCTGTATGTGTTTGAAGTTCTTTTCACTATTTAAGCAGCTTTTTTTCCTGCTATTCAGTTTTATAAACATTAGAAGACAAAGTGGAGTCAACAAAAGAAATGAATCATTTGAATAGCATGATTGCCATTCTGCAGTGATCTGAAAAATCCAATATTGCCATTTAAATCAGATTCACTTTAGTCTAGAGAAAATGAATTGACCTTTTCTAGTGGACACCTAAGTAGAAGGTCAGACAAACCAAGAAAATGCCTCAACCTTCTCTAAATTTTCTTTTATTCTTTTAGCCTTCCTTTGTTCCCATCTATTCTCTATCTTTGCCTTTTATAAAAAGTTTATAGTTTTAGTATAAGCTGAAAATTTGTTTTTTAGACTGTGTTTACCTGAAACCAAAAGTGTCTGAAGATAAAAATTACATTAGTTTAGCTAGTTGCAATAGTGTACATTCCCTTAACTTACACACACACACACAAATGACTGGATTCCAATAGGCTTGTGTGTAGAGGCACAAAGTAATGGGGTATTTTGATACATCATCTCTTATAAATGTCTTTGAGTAAGATAATGTTTCCCAATCTACACGTTATGTATAAAAGCAAACGTGGAATATAATATTCTCAACCTAATTTTCTGTTTTTGTTTTTGATTTTGTTTTTGGTGTGTGACATCAAAGAAGTTCATGATAAGTTAGAAATTGTTCACTAAAACTTCATGGCCCTTCCTGAATTCAAATGGTATGTCAACCATTTGGAAAAGAATGAAGTCAAGAAAGTTGTCATCTTAATTTGGTTTATGGGAAGAGGCCCTTGAGAGAAAAAAGCACACAATTTAGAACTTTAGAAACCTCGGTTTTCTTTTTTTTGCTGTTTTTTGAGAATATTTTTATTGATAAATCTTAACATATAAACATTCCATACATGGTTTACAATCAATGGCTCATAATATCATCACATAGTTGTACATTCATCACAATGCTCATTTTTCAGAGCATTTGCATCATTCCAGAAAAAGAAATAAAAAGAAAAAATCTCATACATACCATACCCCTTACCCCTCCTTCTCATTGACAGCTAATATTTCCATCTACCCAATTTATTTTAAACTTCGTCACCCCTATTATTTGTTCATTCTCCATTCATATTTTTTACTTATCTGTTCATACCCTAGATAAAAGGAGCATCGGACACTAATCACACAGTCACATTGTAAAAGCCATATCATTGTTCAATCATCTTCAAGAATCAAGGCTACTGGAACACAACTCAGCAGAGAAACCTGAGTTTTCTTAACTAGCGGTTATACTTGTGGCTTTAACAAGTGAAGTATTTTGTGTATCCTAACCTTATGCCACTGGGCCAGAGTTTCTTTTCTAAAGAGAAGTGGCTTTTGTGGAGAGGAAAGTTGTTAGAGCATAAGGCTCCTCTTTCCTCCTGTGAAATAAATAGAGAATTTTATTTTCAAGACGTCAAGTACTTTTGCAAAGAAACGATCTGGTGATGCGCCCAAAAATTTTCTGGCTTTGGAAATGTTGACACATCTCTAAGATTTGAGTACATCAAAGAGATGTCTTCAATACCTGTCAACACATCGTGATTCTGCATCTCAGTTTTCATATAGCACAAGAAAACTATCAACATTTGCTTCGTTACACAGTACATTTGAGAGAGGAATGAGAAGACAAAGTTAAACTGTTTTATTGGAGGTCACAGTTACTTCCTTCTTTGGTTTTAGCTCACACAACCATTCACTCATTACTTGAAACTTCTCCCTCCTTTAGATTCCAGGACCCTGTAGGTTACCTTATCCTTCTGATTTCCTTCTTGGTCTCATTTGATGGGGTTTCTCTTCTTCATTCACTAGTAAGTCATGAACGTTTTCCAAGATTCAATCCTCAGCCTCTGCTCTTCTCCAGTCACAGTCACTTCTTTGTGGGGAAGAGTCCAAGCTTGCAGTTGTGGATGACAAACCTAACTCTGATCTCTCCCTTGCAATCCAATCCTGTATCTTCAACTCAAGTTCTTCTGTCTTCTTCGAACACTCAAGTACTGTGGTATTTTCTTCTTATGAGTTTCCATGGTACTTGTTGTCAATATTTCTTTCTCATTTATTCAAAGATTTTCTGATCTGCAAAGTGGGAATAGGATAATGGCAGCACCTATTTCATAGTTAAGTGCTCAATAAATATGTGGTATAATAATTTTTAAGAGCCCTAGCTTCTAGAGTGCTTCGTGCAGAGTTATGCACATGGAGAATACTCACAGAGTGTTTAATAAAATAGACCTAAGCACATTATGATGAAAATGTCCTAACTACCTTTTTCAGAACATTAGCCAATCCTCAAAGCCTTGTCCTTCCTTCTTCAGATGCCATGCTTTAGCCATTGTTTTAGTCAGGGTTTCCAGGGAAACAACTGATAGGATATTATGAGATATATTATAGGAACTGGCTCACAAAACTGTGGAGATAGGCAAGTCTTAATTTCATAGGGCAGGCTGCAAGCAAGGAACTCTGATGCAGGTTTTTGATGAATTCCCTAGGAAAAGATGGCTGCCTGAAGTAGAGATGGAAATTCTCCCTTCTGACTGCTGAAATCATCACTTTTCCCTTTAAAACTTTCAACTGATTGGATGAGACTTCTCTCATTGCTGAAGGCAATTTCCTTAGTTGATTATAGTTTTAATCAGCCAAAGAGGCAATCAATTTATTGATAATTTAAATCCATGAAATATACTCTGTTCTGGTTTGCTAGCTGCTGGAATGCAACACACCAGAGACGGATTGGCTTTTAATAAAAGGGGATTTATTTTGTTGGTTCTTCAGAGGAAAGGCAGCTAACTTTCCACTGAGGTTCTTTCTTATGTGGAAGGCACAGGATGGTCTCTGCTGGTCTTCTCTCCAGGCCCCTGGGTTCCAACAGCTTTCCCCGGGGT
>PVIY010039399.1:0-23120 GCA_004026745.1 Myrmecophaga tridactyla
GCCAGGTGGAGGGACGGGAGATGGGGTCCCAGGGACGCAGGTGGGGACAGTCTCATGTCTCACAAAGGATCCCAAGTGTTAGGAAAAATTCCTGATAAAACTCCTCCAGAGTCAAAGACAAGCTACTTTTATACCCAAGGCCCCTTCTTTCCCCTTTTCTTGGGCTCCCCTCTGTGACTAAAGAGCATAAATGATTTCATCATATGTGCTTGTTTGAATCTGTCATGTACTCAAGAAAAGCCATGCTCTTTAATCCTCATTCAATATTGCTGGGTGGGAGTTTTTATTGTTTCCATTGAGACATAACCCACCCAATTGTGGGTGTGTTCTAGTTGGCTAGCTGTGGAATGCAATATACCAGAAATGAAATGGCTTTTTGAAAGGGGAATTTAATAAGTTGCTAGCTTACAGTTCTAAGGCCAAGAAAATGTCCCAGTTACAACAATTCTATAGATATGTCCAATCAAAGGCATCCAGGGAAAAAGACCTTGGTTCAAGGAGGCCAATGAAGTTTAGGGTTTCTCTCTCAAGTGAGAAGGCACATGGCAAACACAGTCACAGTTTCTCTCTCATCTGGAAAGGCACATGGTGAGCACGGCATCATCTGCTAGCTTTCTCTCCTGGCTTCCTGTTTCATGAAGTTCCCCGGGAGGTGTCTTCCTTCTTCATCTCCAAAGCGCTGGATGATGGACTCTCTGCTTCATGGTGCTGCAGCATTCTCTGTTCTCTCTGAATCTCCTTCATTCTCCAAAATGTTTCCTCTTTTATAGGACTCCAGAAATTTATCAAGACCCACCCAAATGGGTGGAGACATGTCGTCACCTAATCCAGTTTAACAAACACACTTGATTAAATCACATCTCCAGGGAGATGATCTGATTACAGTTTCAAGCATGCAGTATTGAATAGGGATTATTCTGTCTTTATGAAATGGAATTTAGATTAAAATGTGGCTTTTCTAGGGGACATACATCCTTTCAAACTAGCACAGGGTGGAACCTTTTGATTAGGTGGGTCCCATGGAGATGTGTCTCCACCCATTCAAGGTGGAGTTGCTCACTAAAGCCCTTTGAAAGGGAACCATTTAGGGAAAAAGCTAGAGAACCAACAGAGCCCACACAGCCAGAGACTTCTGGAAATGTGAAAGGAAAGCACCCCCAATGAAGCCTTATGAAATGAGAAGAAAAAGCTAGCAGATGTTGCTGTGTGCCCTCCCAGCTAAGAGAGGCATCCCTAATCCAAAGACCCTGCAGATGACTTACCAGCTGACAGAGCTATTCCAGATAGCACCAGCCTTTCTTGAGTGGATGGAACCTCTTGTTGGTGCCTTAATTTGGACACTTTCATGGCTTTAGAACTGTACACTTGCAACATATTAAATTCCCTATTTAAAAGCCATTCTATTTCTGGTATATTGCGTTACATGAGCTTACAAACTTAAAACAGATTTTGGTACCAGAGAAGTAGGGTGCTGTGGTTTGCAAACACCAAACATGTTGGAACAGCTTTTTAAATGGATAAGGGGAAGATTCTGGAAGAGTTGTGAGGAGCTTGATAGATGAGGCCCAGAATGCTTTGAAGAGACTGTTGGTAGAAATGTGGACTCTAAAGGAACTTCTGATAAGGCCTTATGGAAATGATGCATATTTTATTCCAAACTGGAAGTAAGGCAACCCTTGTTTTAAAATGGCAGATAATCTGGCCAAATTGACTACTGGTTTTGGATAGAAGGCAGATTTTAAAAGCCATGAACTTGGATATTTAGAAGAGATTTCCAAATTAAATGTGGAAAGTGAAGCCTGGTTTCTCCTTGAAGCTTATAGTGAAACATGACAGGAAATAGATAAGCTAAGAACTGGACTTTTGGTATAAAGAAACCAGAAATTGATGGTCTGAAAATTCTGGGCTTCCAGAAGGGGAGACCCCGGAGAAAAGTGCCACACATGATGATTTAACCAAACATGGAAACAGTCAGCCATTTCAGAAAAAGTCAGGATTGGAGATGGAGTTATCCAGGAAGGATTTGTGGAAAGTCCCTTTTTCTTATGGGCATGATCCCAGTGTACTCCATAGAAAAGCAACAAGAGTATTGTAGGATCTGTATAAATGGAACCACTGCCAGTCTGCACTAAAAGGGACAGAAAAGGGACAAATAGAAGGGAAAACAACTTCAGAGGCAGAACCATGGAAGTTAAAGTCTGAAGCCAAGAAACCTCAGGCCAGGAGAGTGAACCCACCCAAACACTTGGAGAGGAAGATTTGCCTCAAGGGCTGAGGGTAGGCCTCACACCTCACTGGTCAGGAAGAGCTATACCCCAGGCCTCAGGGAGGGTGGAGCACATTCCTTCAGGATTGGGAAGACCTTGGCTGTCACAACACTGTTTTGAGGGGACTGAGCATGTGCCCTGGAGATGGCAGAGAGCCTGGGTGCTGCCCCAATGCTTGGAGAGGGTGGAGCTGAGAAAAAGGTGGTCTCCCCAATGTTCCCCAAGGTTGCATTTGGAGAGAAGCAGGCCACTGCGTAGGCCCTTGGAAAGGGTGAGACTGCTGCTTTCTAAAGCCCCAAGGATAAATGACTCTCGGACTTTTTAATGTAATGGAGTTTGCCCTGAAGGTTTTTGGAACTGTTTGGGTCTGGTGACCCCTGTGTTCCTTCCAATTTCTCCCTATGGAGATGGGAACATTTATCCCATGAATGACCCTCCTTTGTATATTAACAGCAGATAACTTGTTCTTAATTTCACAAGTCCACAGCAGAAGAGAATTTTGCCTTATAACAGACCATGCTTACAACTGACTTTGATGAGATTTTGTACTGTTTCTGACTTTGTATTGTATTTTTATTTTTACTGAAATGGTTTAAGGCTTTGTGATATTGTGATGGAATGAATGTATTTTGCATTTGGAAGCAACATGTTTTTGGGGGGTCCGAAGGGTGAAATGTGCCCGTTTGAAACTGTTCTTTAATCTTCATTCAATTATTGCTGGGTGGGAGCTTTTGATTGTTTCCATGGAGATGTCACCCACCCAGTTGTGGGTGGTAACCTTTGATTAGATAGTTTCTATGGAGACGTGTCTCTACCCATTCATGGTGGGGTTGCTGACTGAAGTCCTTTAAGAGGGAACCATTTAAGGAAAAAGCTAGAGAACCAACAGAGCCCACATAGCCAGAGACCATTGGAGATGCAAAAGGAAAACGCCCCTGGGGAAGCCTTATGAAATAAGGAGAGAAAGCTAGCAGATGTCGCCATGTGCCTTCCCAGCTAAAAGAAGTGTCCAGAAATCAAAGACCCTGCAGATGCCAGCCATGTGCTTTCCCAGCTGACAGAGCTGTTCTGGATGGCATCAGCCTTTCTTCGGTGGAAGTAACCTCGCGTTGGTGCCTTAATTTGGATACTTTTTTGGTTTAGAACTGTATACTTGGAACTTATTAAATTCCCTTTTTAAAGCCATTCTATTTCTGGTATATTGCATTCTGGCAGCTTACAAACTAAAACATCATATAACATTCAAATTTAACAATGGAATTGCTACTTTATTTGAATTGGTCCTAACATAAAATAATGACTTCCAGAATTAATTCATACAATGAATGGTTGAGCAGATAAGGGATTTAAGTGCCAAAAGAGCTCATAAGTGACAAATAGAGAAAAGCTAGACAGAACATCTTGGGGACACACATGTCAATAAAACACTGCCAAAAGAAGACAGGCATGGACTCACCACAGCTCAGGTTGCTTTCCGCTTTCAGTGCTAGGGTTGGGATTGTCCAAAAGTCGTTCTGCCAGTCGACCACATTTCCCTTCACTTCACAGCTGAGGTTGGAGAGGATTTTGGAATTCATAGTAAAATTCCAAAGTCGGAAGTTATACATGTTCCCTTTTAGAGAAGCAATTTCATTCTGCGCAGAGCCCAACAACAATTTCCCACGCTCAGGAATGACTTTGCCAATGGTGGAATCACAGGGCGCCATGTCGAAGCTTCTCTTGAAGTACACACCTACTGAGCCCAGAGAACTGTCCCAAGCCAGGCAGAGCCTCTCAAAGTTTTCTGTGAAAAGGTCTTCACCTTCCTTGACAGGGAGCACGTCGTCTAGTGAGCATCTCAAACCAGAAAGAGATAGAAAGTAGCCATTGCTGTCCTTTCCGAAATGGAGCCAGGGTGTAAAGGATGCGTCCACATAGGAGAAGGCCATCCAGTCACTGTCCCCGTGGCCAGCTTTGGAGGCTTCGAAGCAGACTGTGAAAGCACTGAGCTGTGGAATGGACACACTTTTTGCAACAGATACTTGGTAGGCATCTAGCGTGGGGGGTAGAATGACCTTTTGATTCCTTAAGGACACAGCAACTAGAACAAAAGATAATACCAGAAAGAGAGTGTGTGAGCTCCAGAACATGGACCGATGAGACTCAAAAAGTCTGCCCTGCCAGCGCACTCCACCGCCTGCACAGATGGGCATTTCCCTCACCAGTCGCCCCTCACTCCTTTTCCTTGTCTGTCCATGTTTTTCCTACCACCATTAGTCTTATACCAATAACAATGCCAATAAAAGTCAAAAGCACTCCTTATTGGACTCTTACTGCCAGGCACTGCTAGATGTTCCCATAAGCACTATTCCAGATAAACCATCACCGTCACTCAGCCTATTTATTGTGGTCTTCATTTAATGAATGTGGAAACTGTCCTTTAGAACTTGACTCACCTTGCTATTAAGCGGAAGGGCTGGGATTCTGAGCAATTCTGCCTATTCCCGCAGCCTAAGCCTCTCCCCTGTAACTCACCAACCCCTCACTTCACTCTATGTTCTTCTCCTCTCTACACTCCCTCTCCATAATAAAACCTCTCTCAATCAATTCCAAAGCCACCCCCAGCCTCCCAGCTCTGGAGGCAGATATGAGACTGTCCAGGACATCAGAGGATATAAAGTTCAAGAGAGGTGGCTCAGTGGCAGAATTCTCATCTGCCATGCCAGAGACCCGGGTTCGATTCCTGGTGCCTGCCCAGGCAAAAAACAAAAAACTTGCAAGAGAAATCCCACTCATTTAAACCCCAACTGTGGTTGACTCTCACACCTAAACCCCTGCATGCAGCTCGTCAAGAGGATAACGGACATTTTTTCAATCCCTGAATTGAAAACAAAACAAAGCAAAAATCCCCCACACAATTAAGAAAATATTCATTTCAGGAGAGCTCTGTGTAGAGATTTAAATTTTCCAATGATTTGTAAACCTAAAAAACGATAGCTCTGTTTTTTTTAATACTAGTTGCCTTTCTCTCTTCCCAGACATCCCTGCACTACTCTTTCCCCTCAAAAAAAAAAAAAAAAAAAACGCTTTCTGCCCACCTCCAGGCTAGTTTGGGAAAAAATGTAAAGACAGTTCCCTTGAGGCGCATCCAGTGAAAAAGCAAACCCACGTGGTGTTTCAGGATCCGCCGCGGCTCCACCTGTGCAGGTGAGCTGGTGAGCCCCATGGAGGCTGTGCCCGGTGCTGCCCTGCCCTGGAGCTGCCTGGCCGCGGCATCACCGTCTCCCCGCCTCGGTCCTGCCCGGGCAGTGAAGGAGGCTGGCACCTATTGCCCAGGTGTCACGGAGGATGTCAGTGCACACCTGCAAGGCACCAGCCCAGCGCCTGCCCTGCAGCCAGCAAGCAGAGGGGACCCACCATTGCTGGATGCACACATTCAAAGTCAAAAAAAGGATGTGAACTGATTAAACACTGCAATGGACTCAGTCCTGGGCTCACATCACAGACTCTGTGCAACATTCTGTACTGAGTGGAGAGAGAAACATTCCAATTCTGGCTCTCCATTAAGAGTCTTTTAAAGACATCTTTCATCCACCCCAAGGATAGCTCTATGATAATATATATCATTTTAATATAAATTCACTAGTTAAAAAATCATGATGGAATTTAATAGAATCATGGATTTTAGTCTACTTTAAAATAAAATAAAGCTTTTTGCAGGTCTATTTATTCGAAGAGATGATTTTGCAGCTTGATAAACCCAGTACTCTGTATGAATGAAAAACATAAACAGGCCAAAAGGATATATGCCCAACAACATTTTATTAGGATTTAATATTGATGGTAGATGTACACGTAATTCTAAATATTTCTTTTTTATTTCCAAATTTCTGACATTATTTTATAACTTTTGAAATATTATTTTTTATAAAGTAAATCATGTGTGGGTTTTTTTGTATATTTATCATCATGATCATTTCTCAAAATGTTTGCATTAATTCAGAAAAAGAAATAAAAAGAAAACAGAAAAAAACTCATACATCCCATACCCCTTACCTCCCCTTTCATTGATCACTAGCATTTCAATCTACTAAATTTATTTTAACATTTGTTCCCCCTATTATTTATTTATTTTTAATCCACATGTTCTACTCGGCTGTTGATAAGGTAGATAAAACGAGCATCAACACAGTCACATGGTGAAAACTGTATCATTATACAATCATCTTCAAGAAACATGGCCACTGGAGCACAGCTCTACATTTTCAGGCAGCTCCCTCCAGCCCCTCCATTACACCCTAACTAAACAGGTGGTATCTATTTAATGCGTAAGAATAACCTCCAGGCTAACCTCCCGACTCTGTTTGACATCTCTCGGCCATTGACACTTTATTTTGTCTCATTTTGCTCTTCCCCCTTTTGGTCCAGAAGGTTTTCTCAATCTCTTGGTGCTGAGTCCCAGCTCATGCTAGGATTTCTGTTCCACGTTGCCAGGATGGTCCACACCCTTGGGAGTCATGTCCCATGTAGAGAGGGGGAGGGCAGTGAGTTTGCCTGTTGTGTTGGCTGAGAGAGAGAGGCCACATCTGAGTAACAGAAGAGGTTCTCTTGGGGGTGACTCTTAGGCTTAATTTTAAGTAGGCTTAGCCTATCCTTTGTGGGGTTAAGTTTCTTATGAACAAACCCCAAGATTGGGGGCTCAGCCTATTGCTTTGGTTGTCCCCACTGCTTGTGAGAATATCAAGAATTCTCCACTTGGGAAAGTTGAATTTTCCCCCTTTCTCACCATTCCCCCGAGGGGACTTTGCAAATACTTTTTTGTTCACCATTCAAATCACTCTGGAATTTATCGGGGCATCACTCTGGACAAACCTACAAAATCTCATGCCCTACTCAAGGTTCCAAGTGTTATGGTGTTCAATTAAGCTGTCCACATAACTTATATTAGGAAACACACTAGTCAAAATATTAAGTTTGTACCAAATAAACATTTTGCTTTAGTCTCACACATAAGTTAAAGTTTTAAAATAGTAATTACCATCTATTTTCAACACCCTGCATTACTGACATTCCTTTGTTGTTCCTCATGCAAAACATTTTTAAATTTGTACACTATCATTATATACTCTAGGCATTCCTGGATTATACCATCTCAGTCTTTATCGTATGTCTTTCCTTCTGATTTCATTTGTGCCCCCAGGCCTCCTCCCTCTGTCATTCTCACATTCAGCTTCATTCAGTGTTCTAACATTATTGTATAAAATCATGTGTGTTTTAATTAACAACACACACAGACCTAATATCAATGTGTGTCAAAAACAGCAAGTAACTCCATAAGAAAAAACACAATTTACAATAATAAGTGTCAGCCATTTTCATGGTTGGGCCTTTCTTGTTTTCCCTTTTTTACCATGGCACCTAGCTAGGAAGCTAAGGAGAGAACTATAAATACATATAATTGAATCTTATAGTCTTGAGGCTCAAAAGAGTTTTACTCAAACAAAGATAGGTTTTAAAAAGATTTTGTTATTTAAAATTAGTTTGCGCCAGCATCAGGGCAATATGTTTGAAAAAAATGTTTTATTTCCTTTAACTGAGCATGTTCAGGGGACTTTTCTTGTACTATGGTGCCTATTAATTTAAGATATTAATAGCTCGTTTTTATTTTCACACACTAATTTTTTTCTTTTTTTTTTTTATTGCATGACCAGGCACCAGGAATTAAACCTGAGTCTCCGGCATGGCAGGCAAGAACTCTGCCTGCTGAGCCACCGTGGCCCGCCCACATTAATTTTTTTTGACTATCTCCTACATAGTTCTATAAAAGGGCATCTTAAAAACCCCAAATAAGTGGATTTCTAAACAGGGCTGTTTTTAATTATGAGTGGAGAGATGTTAAATATTACTGGCTTAAATTATTAGCAGAACATCTTAGAGTGTATCCCAAGCAGCTTTTAAATGCTCTGCATATAAACATATAAAAGAAGTCAGCTCTGCTTGCATCCAGATTTCGGATCTGGTACCAATATATTGCTAATGAGAATGTTCAGAGACTACTAACAGACTCTTGCCTTTAAACCTCCGGCTCATCACCACGCTCACATAAGCGTGCCTGCCTGCCTTCCGGTCCTCGTGTGCATTACAGGACCTGCTGAGTGAGAGCAGGGCTTGGCGGGGTCTGGTTGGCATACCTCTGGTGTAGCTGGCACTGAATCCTTTCTTCTGGATGCTAAAGTCACTGGAAAAGGACACAAGCATCTCATTCGCACTCGAGTTGAATGAGAGACCTTTGGCCGTCGCACCACAAAATTTAGTCTGGCTCTCCCCATTATCGAGGGACAAGGAGTCATAGATGCAGTTGGGAGCTTCTTCGATGTCGAAGTCATGGAACGTGACCTGGATGATGAAGCCGGAGGGGGCGCGCAGCGTCCACAGGCAGGCCTGGCTGTTGGGGTAGTCGCCGGGGTAGCATGGAGACGTGAAGGTGCCAGACGGGCTGGACAGCACAAGCCTGCAGTTGGCACAGCCCTGTGCTGTTGGCCAGACAAAAGAGAGACAGAGAGAGGGCTGGGATCAGATGCACACACTAAACCGCACGTAACGCCCACTGGGGCAGCCCCCCAGGAAACACTGGCAACCACCAAAGACAGCAAGGAAAGTTGAAAGGAAGATGGAACCATCTCAAGGAAAAGCTGTGCCAAGAGAGCAACAAAACCTAAAAGAAAAACACAGCATCTTGCAGCAACGAGTCTTAAACTTGGGGGGCTCACATACTCTGGGAATCTGGTGAGAGCTCTGGGGACTGCCCATAGTCAAATTCACAGGAGCTCCCCAGGCTTTGCAGGCAACCTAGAGGAGTCCGTGAGCTTCAGGAGCAGAGGAGGGATTTCACAAAGGCCCGAGGACCTGGGATGAGGTGCCTTCTCTACAGAATCCAGGCGGCACAGAGTGGGGAATGTGGGACCTTGACGGCTGCATCTGGTATTCCAAACCACGGACGGGGAGAAAGAATGCTTGGGAAATACATGTTTAAATAAAAAGCTGCCAGCTGATCATTTCTGGCAGACTGCACTTTTTCTAAAATCCAAACAAATAGCATCACCTTGCATGTGTGGAATATTTATAGTTTTGGGAGCACTTTTGCTTATTTCATTTGTTTACTATAGTTGGTAATTATATAACCGGATGTTGATGCTGGTTTACTCATTCATTTAGTAAATATTCCCTGAGCCCTATTCTCAGTTGTTGGCTTATACCAATATGCAGGAAAGACAGTGTCTTTGAGCAATTCTTACCCTTCAGTCTTGGACCTAAAGATACAGAAATAATCCTATAATATGATGACGGACAGTGATAGAGGAACAAAGAAAAATAAAGCAGGGGGTGCAGAGAGAATGGCATGAGACGGGGGGACGGGGGGCAGCGGCTGGTCAGGAGGCCTCTCTGACCAAGTGACACTTAAGCAGCAATTCAACAGAAGTGAGGGGCACATTGTGAGCACACCCAGGCGAAGCCCCAAAACACTATGCCCATGTAACAGGAGTGTTAGGGTCTCTCATTTTCCTGCAAACTCCAAGGGTCCTAGTTCCTTTGCCCATTGTTATATTCCTAGTGAGCAGGGGAGGGACACAATGAACGCTAATGGAGCAAGTGGAGATGAAAGAACTTTCTGAGGTAGACAGGAACACACTGTTATCCAATCTCCGGTAATGAGAACAAGGAGGGCCTTCTCAGTTATCATTTATCCGAGGCCTGGCCACCAGCTGGGACCACAAACCAGCGTTCCCTGTCTTCCTATCCAACTAATTTCCACATTGCTTTCAACCTGTCCATAAATGGAAGCAGTAATCTCGTTCATCCAGTGTCCTGGGTAAGTAACCTGCCACAAACCCGAACCTTAAACCTTCAAATAATGAGACACTTTAAACCATGTCACAGAACCCACTCTGAGTTGAGTGCATGCTTCCCACTTTGACTGCGTTGGGTAGAAGGAAGATGCTACAACTTCTCTTGAAAGTCACTGCTGGGGATGGCTTCTCTGGGTCTGACCTGCTGCTCTGCCTCCCAGCTCTGCTCATGCCCACCTTTCTGACTCGCCCCCCCATCATCTCTTCCCCCCTAAGTCCCTGATATCACATCCAGGGCTGAAAACAGATGAGGGAAAATAAATGGCGATCATCAAGTGTTTGCCACATGCCAGCTCTTGCCAATTCGGGGGTGCACGCGCCTCTGCTGGTGGGCCTGCTCAGGGCAGCTGTGCCTTTCGCCCACAGCGCGGGCCGCCTTCTCCCCGACCTGCGATCTGCTCACCCCGGCCCACATCCCAGCGCCCTCAGCGTCGGGTACGCAGGAGGCTTAAGTGAGTGAATGAACACAGCGTCGTCCAAATACCTGGAAACATGGCTAAATGAAAGTACGGCAAAGGATCATGTATGAAGCCAAGTCAAATAAATTCTAAGTTGGAAAGAAAAGGTAAAGCGTCCATGAGCTCTGCACAAATGTTTGGATGGGGCTCTGGGGCTCTTTCCCCAATTCCTTCCCTAGGGGCCCAGGTCTGGGCTCGGTCAGCCTCTCGGACAAGTTTAGCGCTTGTTCCTGAGCACGGGGGTCAGGAGTGGAACTGATCCTGGCCCCAAAACAGCAGCTTACCAAGGAACAGGCACCGAGATGAAAAAAGAAAAAAAGTAAAGGAGAACAAGATGCAAACCCTGCCGCATCCAGCAGGTGGGCCTGCAGGCAGCAGCGTCTCCCACGTGGGATGTCAGCAAAAAGGGCCCAGGGCCAAGGAATGGTCAGAGCCCGCTCAGTCCCGGTGTGTTGCTTTTGCCATCTTCTTCCCCAGGAGCTGAATGGAAGGGTAGGAAAATGCATTTGACTGACAGCACCGAGAGTGTCATCCTGGGTGACTTATTCTGTTTCCCTGGTGGGGATTATAGCATCTTCTACCCAGCATTTTGGGGAGAGTCCTGGGAGCAGCCTCGGGCACAGGGCTGGTACTATTCAGTGTCAGCTATTATTGAATATTATTCAAATACAAAGTCCACATGTCAGTTAATCCACACACAGCGTCGTCACACTCCCCCGTGTTTGAATGTCACTTCAGTAGAGAGCCTGCCCATTTACTATCTTACTGAACGTCAGGACAACCCTTGGGATTTATTACCACCCCATGTTTACATGAAATAAATGAGGTTAATATTGACTATATAACTTGTCCCGAGCTACACACCTATTTGATAAAAAGACCAAGATTCATATCAGCTCTTTTGAATGTTAGTCTAGCATCTTTCCAGGAAAAAGAAAAGAAGTTGCTACAATTAAACAGGTGACAGAGAGCAAAGAAGTGGACACAAGTACTCTTTTTTTTTTTTTTGGCATGGGCAGGCTCCGGGCATTGAATCTGGGTCTCCAGCATAGGAGAACTCTGCCTGCTGAGCCACCATGGCCCGCCCTCACAAGTACCCTTTTAAGAGGCATTTTTTAAATGAGTAATTTCTAAAACATCACTCTAAAATTAACATTTCTAAAGAAACTTCTCTGTATATTTTGGTTGAGAATATTGAGGAGTGCGGGATGGGGTGCTTTGGATTTTCCCAAATGGAGCAATCGACTGCCATGCACAAGCTAGAAAATGAGGGTCAGCAAATAATTTCTCTCTCTCTCTTTCTCTCTCTCTCTCTCTCTCTCTCAGAGGCAGGTTTTCGTCAACAGAGAGCTTCCTTAGGTCACTGAATGAGGCCCTGGTAAAACCAGGGTTAAATTATCTTCCAGAAGCCACCCTACCGAAAGCCTCTGGCTCAGAGTGTTCCCAAAGACAGATGCACTAACAGATTCACACCTGTAAGTTATAAAAGTAAAGTTTTCAGGTAATCCAACAGGGCAACATACCAAATTCCACCTTCAGCACTTGCCTATGCTTGAAAAGGTATTTTTATATGCATGTAATTTACTCATGGATATTTTTATTAAAGCTATTTCTCCAGTGAAACTCAAATCAAAAGAGGAATACCTTCCAGTATTGCCAAAACCCAACTCAATATATAAGCAGCATTTAGATGCAGATTGAATCATCATTATCTAATGGTCTTTTAATCTCAGAAATTTGGGCTCTTTCTCCTTCTCGTCTTGCCCCAAGTACTTCCTGGTTAAATGCAAATATCATATCTTCAAAATCCTTCTGAAAAAGGAATTCCAGATTCTGAAAGGTGAAAAAGAGAGACCTCAATTTTAGCTGCTTTCAGCACAGATCTGTGGCTAGAGTAGCTGTTTGCACCACAGTGTTAAATGGTTGAGCAACACCTAAGTATTTCTATTAAATCCTGTTGTTTATTTGAAAGCGTATGAAACGCTCTCTAATGAATTTGTTGGAAAACCTGGCCAGTGAAGATTATTTCCAGAAAATGTAACTAAGTGGTCTGCCCACTTTGCATCTATTTGAAGTCACTGCTCGAATTACCCATGTGAATATAATAAGTTCGAATGAATGAAAGGAATCGCTTGTTGCTTAAAAATATGTAGAATATTTAGTAGCCTGTGTGGTTTCTGAGGATTAAACTTAAGGGCCAGAGACCGGAGAATTCTAGAATCGGTTCTGATGCCTAGACTGCAGAGCTGGGCCAGCAGCACGTCATTTGTCCGGGTCAGGAAGGATGATAACATCAGGGAATGAACAATATAAATCACAGGTCAGGTGCTAGCAGGTATTAAATGACTGGTAAAACACAGACCTGGACAATGTCATCAAAGTATTTCAGGCCACTGGGCAGAGTTTCGGGGATGGCAAGGAGCCTGGAGTCAATCTGGCTGTGACATCTGTGATTCTGTTAATGTGGCAGACGTGACCAGCACCCCACCCTCTGTCCCCAGCCTCCAACACTCTGCTCAAAGGTCACGTGTCCAAGGGAAGGTCGCCCTCAAACGAGGATGACGTGGGTCATTTCAGTCTCCTGCCAGAATTTCCAGGAGCCACCCAACGATACCAGTTCACTCCCCAACTCCTAAAACACTGGTTTCCCCAAAGTTCACCAGAAAATTGTTTAATTTCCTCCTGCGATGGCTCAACCTCAAAATGTCCTGAAGAGGTATCATGAGCATGAAGCTACTGTAGTGCCTTAAGCATGAGTTTAAAAGGGCACGACTGTACTTGAATCCATTCAATTAAATGTGCACTAGCTAGAAAACTAATAGGACGTTGAACTGAAGCTTCCTTGGGGAGGCACTATTAAGCTTCACGAATTTTCCAATCTTCAAAGAGATTCCCATGCACCACACCCTCCCTCAAACTCACTTCTGTCCCCTGCAATGCTGCGAATGTTTGAAATCCGAGTCCTGTCTTTCCAAAACAACCTTGGCACGCCATCATTCCACATTTAACTGCAAAGGAAGATACTTTCTGAGGATCCAAACGAATGAACTGTTGTAAATCCTTCTAGAGTCAGCTTGTTATGTAGCGATACATCCCTTGCCAGAAGATTAGACACACCAGCAAACAAGCGTGCCTATGCAGACACACACCCAGACATATTTTCATGAGAAGCTGTTCTCTCTTAAGCAGTGGTTAAGTCTTCCCCCAGCTGTCAAAAAAATAGTTAAAGGGAAAAAAATTAATTGAAGGGTAAAGGATAATTTGAAACAGCTTAAGCCACATGGTCTCCCACTTAACTACCTCCTGGTTAATATAATCAAGTTCTCTACCCCTTCTGCATTTCTGTCTTGCAACCCTCCACTGGATGCCTCCAGCTGTGGACTTTCTTAGTTTCTAAAGCACAGTCTTCTGAACACTGCTGGAAAAGAATTCACAAAATTGTGCAGGCTTCCCTTTTCATCTCTCTTACGTCTGCAACATCGATGCCTTGCAAGACTTGCCGCCTCCTAAGGATCTCTCCACCCAAGGCTCCCATTTCCTGCTTGCTCCCCTCTGCCCTTCTCTGCCAGCTTCTTGGTGCCACCTGCCCTTACAACTCTTGCAACTCAAAGTGTGGTCCTCAAACCAGCAGTGTGCCAGCATCACCTGGGAGCTTCTGGACATGGAGAACTGCCCAGACCACCTAAATAGAATCTGCATTTTAATAAAATTTCCTGGGGATAAGCATATTAATGTGAGAAGTATCCCTTAAATAGCAACATGCTGCAGAGGTTCTCAGCCAGCTCCAAGCATACACCTCTTCCCAAGAGGATTTGCCCCCCTAAAGATCCCGCCACCTGACCTGGGGGAAGAGGTGAACCAACTCATGAGCATGGCTCATTAGAGTCTCTCTCTGAGAATCTGAAGGTGGAGACCCAGAGCAGTCATTCAAAGAATGATGAAGCTATATAAACTCAAGGGAGCAGCTGCCTTGGCTGCCTGCAAACAAAGGAAGCTGATGGACAGACAGAAAAGACAGAGTATCAGGAGGATCCTGAAATGCAGAGAAATGAAAACACTCCTGACACTCGAATTGCAGGGAGACTTTCTGTGTCCAGGAATCAGTGGGGTCAGTGGGCGGGGCTTTTCCCTCCGGCTTGTCCTTGGTCCCATGGCTAGTACCTTTATTGTTTATTTTAATTTATTTTTTATTTTGGCATGGACAGGCACTGGGAATCAAACCCGGGTCTCTGGCATGGCAGGCGAGAATTCTGCCACTGAGCCACCGTCGCACGCCCAGTACCCTTGTTGTAAGCACCTCTCCTCTGCTCCACCGGACTCAGCTCAGGAGGCTTTCTGGTCCTTGCAGACGAGTGTGCCCAGGCCACTCTCCTACAGGGCTCTCCTCTCCCCTTAGCGGCTCTCTCTCTACAGAGCTCATCTGCACATGGACCTCACTGCGGCCACGCGCTGATGAAGACACGCCCGGCGCAGTACCAGACCACACGCGACATCCACAGGCCCATCGTTCCAATCACCCCTCAAATAACTGGCTTGTATCCTCTTTAGAACTGTTACCAGCACAATCATCCCCAGGGCCATCCAAGTTACATCCCCAATACTCCTTCTCTCTGCCTTCTCCCGCACCATTTCCAGCAATTCATCGAGGGCTATGACATTAAGCTTACCAGTAATTATTCGATCCGTCTCTTTATCTCATTCCCAGGGCTCCTCGGTGTAACGTTCTCATCTGCTCTCTCCTGGACAATTTGAAAAGCTCCCTGATTACTCTCCCTGTCAACAGTCTTGTTACCTCAACTCATCCTCCACATCCCTACCAGAAAGCTCCACCTAAACCACAAATGCAAGTAGACAAGCCTGTTTCTTCTAGCTCAGAATCTTTGCTGGGATCTTACCAGACACACGTCTTTGTGTGACACACATGGCACTCCAGTATGCCTCGTCCATGCCTCCTAACTCACCTCTAGCCACTCCCAGGTCCACCCCCTCAGCAAACACCGATGAGACAGCTACCCACCCGACACTGTGCTAGGTGCTGGGGTGCAGACATGAGCAAGACAAGGGTCCCTCACCTTCTGGAACTTGGACTATTGCACATTCACATAAACAAAGAGATCTCAACGCAACGTCATGGACACTGATAGAGCTGGCAGGCGGATGCACCAGCCTCTGTGTAGACTTCCCAGAAACGGTGTCCTTCCTAACAGAGAAGGAAGAAATGGAGACTACAACGGGCGTAGACATGGGCCAGGGAAAGAGGGGAGGCAGAGGTGAAAAAGAGAAGAGGGTTGTGGGCAGGAGGGCCAGCCGGGGCAGAGGCATGGGGTCCTCAGGCAATGGGCAAGTTTAACTGGGCTGAAGCACACGGTGCAAAGTGGGGAGACACGAGAGGGAGAGAAAGATGACAAGGTAGGCAGAGATGAGATTTGGCAGGATTTTTCAAGCCGGGCTGAAGAAGATGAAAACATATCATATATCATAAGAGCAGAGGGAAAGTCAAGCGGTTTTAGGTATGGGGAAGTGAAATGAGCAGCTCTGCGTTGACGCAGAGGTATTTTTTAAAGCCTTACCTTCTACACATAAACCATCCAACTACCAGTGAACAAAGATCCTTCTAAGAATCTCCGCAGCCTACCTCCAAAGGTCTTGATGAATGACAAGAAAGACAAAAGAGAGGGAGCTACTTGGACAGCCTGTTCCTGGCAAGGGTCCGACAACAGCCCAAGGAGGAGGAAGGACCAACTCAAAAGGAGTCACAGAAGGAAGAGCTCATTGTTGACAGGTAAGATTTAAAAGCAGCAAAAGGAACAAACTCATGTTCAAGATTTTTCTCCAATTGCATGTGTATTCTTACCTGTAAAGAGAGGCAGAGGAAACCATGAGAAACAAACACCTAACATTCACTTGGCAATGCCACAGAAACTCTTGCCCTGTGGATTATCGAGGCAGTGCTACAAGGTAAAACTGGCTTATGTTGGCATTAACCACGAAATATTGCTAAATGTCACCAGCCTACGTGGAGAACGCCTTGGCCTAATACAAGCTAATTATAGTTCTAATACCCATGAAGGCAACGATGGCATTGTGCTCCACAAACATTTGCAACGCTAGATGGGAGCTAGTGGGATTTCTGTATAAGGGATTGAGGGCTGCACTTGGCGTGTGCAAGATGCTCAAATAAATTTAGTTCTTGGAGCTGTTGTGATTGTCGTTATTTAATGACAGAGCATGTTGGCCATATTTCAGTTCATTCATTTGTTCGATTTTCTGGTTGCCTATTTGTATTCACTTTCAGTTTTCCTGTAGATGTCTTTACATATGGTTACCAGAGGGTGGTCAGAAGGGGAGGTAGGAGTAAAACAAATTTCAAAAATCACTGAAGGTCACTGCTTCCTATTTATTCCATGCTCTGTGGCATAGGTGAAAATCCTGAAATTAATAGCTAGAGCAAGTTTTGGTTTTAGGAATTTACCCTGCAATAAGTTGGGAGAAAGTATTGGTAAGGAGGTGGCAGTAATAAGTATTCATCTGAGCTCAAATTTTTCAAATGAGTCTTTAATTTCAGGACATTAGAAAGACACAAGTTTGTACACATAAAGGGAAACTTTTAAATAGTCAAGGTTTGGAACATAGCAAATTATAGCTGCAACTAGGGCATAATTTTGTCTCTTTATGGAATACATTTTATGTAAGCAGCTTAGTATTAAGAAACAGCTGATGTAAAAATTCCATAATACGGATTTTTTTTAAATAAAGTATTTTTTCAGTAAAGCTTTCCATTTTACATATGAACAGCTTTTGTTTAAACATGTTGTCTAACCACCTTAAGGGAATTCATCACTGAGAATTACTTTTCAAAAAAATTAAGTAATTTAAAATTTTCATCTATACCTCAAGTTAACATATGAAGCAAGAAAGCCTTTCCAGCAAACTCTGAAATTCATCTTTAGAAATTTTTTTTGATTCCAGCTCCTTTCTAGCAAAATCACAAGAATTAGCTGATAAGATTTTTTGTATTGTTGTGCAAAAAAATCATTGTAGGAGACTCAAAATGCATGTGAAGTTGAACTAGGAGCTATGTCTAAAATTATAGTTTTCAAGGCATTTTTTCTTTAAAATATGAATACAGGCATTACCAACCCATAAAACGTATCATTATGAAATATAAAAGTATAGGGGGTGGGGAGCAGAGAAATAAAAATAATAACAACAGCTATAACAAGTCCATCTTGAGTCCATGTGGGAGGACCCTGTGGCTGCGAGGACACGTGCCCAGGTCACAGGTGGGCTCACCTGGCCCCCGGCTCCTCCGCAAACCCACCGTGTGCTTGTGAGCCATGGCCACTGAGGTCTTGGCTTCACATCTGCAAGAAATGTCCCTCCTGCACCACGAGTCCTGGAGCAGGGGCAGGCCGCACACCCAACAGAGCTTCAACTGCTCCCTTTAGGAGGAAGACACTGCCAGGGCAGTCTCAAGAAATCTGAGGCATCCTGAGGGAGTGGAGAGGTGGGGATGGATGGGTCATGACACGGTGGGCTAAGAGGGCCCGTTAGCAGGCTGAGGAGACCTGCCTGTGGGTGGCCGAGCCCCTCGGGGAGTAGGCGACCCAGGCTGGATGGTCAGACCCGCTGGGCAGCTAGCAGCCTGGCTCCCATAGTACGTTCTTATGCTCGAGAATTTTCTGTGCCTTGCTAACAGTACTCATTGTGCTATTTTGAATGCTGTTGGCTCAGAATGCGAGCAAGCTGTGACAGGCTGTGAAGATTTACAGTGTGGTCATGTCAGGAAAAAGCTCACCTCCCTTTTCCTTAATAGGGCTGGTGCAGTGTGTTCTTGATGCCTACCAGCTTACTTACATTAAAAAAAAAGTCATCATTTTTATGAAGCTAATATCACTCCTGAGAAGCAAAGCTGAATTTTGGTCTGCCACATCATTACCAAAATGTTTACCCAATTTCCCGTTGCCCCTGGCTGGGGACCAGGGGGCGGCTGAGCTCACCTTGCAGAGCCCCCTGTGGATTCTGAGCACGGGGGTCATGTCACCTGTGCCCCAGGTGCCGGCAGGAGCCGCCCTAGAAAAGTCACGAAGTTCCCCCAACTTTATAATTGCACATTTCCAGGAGAGCATAAAAATCGACCCACTTATGTTCTTTCAGCCGGGCATATTTTTAAACTTCAGAAACATGGCAGGGTGACTTGGTGGGGGGTGGGGGGCGGGAAGGTCACACCTGCAGGCGGGCTGACCGGGCCAAACCGCCGAAGGTGGGCGGTGGGTGGTCCCGGGAGCCAGCGGGCCGCGAGCTTCCCAGAGGAGGCCACAGCCGAGAATAGAAGCGGCGCTGGACACCTGGGGCCCGGGCTGCTCGCTGGGGCCGGGGGCGTGGGAGGCTGGGCTGCTCTCTGCCTCCGCGGCCCAGCGGCCACCCGAAGCCCTTGCGAGCTGGTCTCCATGCTGCCCCTGATTACCAGTTAGCATTTGTGGTGGTGTTTGGGTCAGAGAGAGAGCTTATTTCTAAATACAGAACGCTTTTGCAGCCCCATTTAGAACACCACGGAGGGAAGTTTTGTAGGGTGTTATCTAAGGCGGTGACTTATAAGCAATAACAGTATAGCACCACTTACTCAGTGCAAATTACAGCACGTGACCTCGTCACCCCACCCTACAGCCAGATAAGGCTGACCGGCACACCCAGCCCCACGGAGCGCTGAAATCATACAGGGAGGTCCGTCGTAGAGAAAAACTGAAAGGGAAATTCTCAAAAAATGACGATTTGGGATTCCAACGCAAATACAAAGCTTTAGACCCATATATGTGATTCTCCTAGGCAATCCGATGGGAAGACGATGAGCAATTTGTGGTTAAATCTCAACCAAGAAAAGATGAGAAACCACAAGTGTTTGGATTTTTTACTAAATGAAAGTAAACAGGAGATGTTCAGATGCCAGATCTTCCAGAACGTTCTATGCTAAGATAATTTGAGTGGAATACTCAAGGAAGTCAAAAGGAGCGTCTTGCCCCTCCATTATGATCGGTTGGCTTACAGTTTTTGAGGTGAATAAAATATCAAGCAGTTTTCTGAAGGATCCCCTCTTCCAGCTCTCACAACCACCCCAGCAGACGGCATAAGGTTTTAAGGGGGACAAAACACCTGCTAGCCTCACTATGCAAAGTGGGGGGTTAGGGGGACGTTCCAACGAACCCTAATAACCTTAACATCTGCCTGTAAAATCGTGTTAACAGTAATTTTTCTAATTTTAAAATTATCAAACAATTTTTATTTCAGATGCAACGGGAAATTGGGTAAATTAACAAATTTCTTTCCCGACAGACCATAAAGTCAGCAGCACAGATGAAATTCCTCGCTCGCTGTTTGTCTTATAACAAAGATAATCTGTAAGAATTCTAAGTAGCACACTGAATTTAAAATTCCAGGCAAAGCCCGTGGCCAAAACAAAGAAGAAAATGTTATAAGAAATTGCCTCCAAAACTTCACGCCTAGATGAGAAACTTAGAGCCATCTCTGCTCATCCACAACGCGGACTCAGGAAAGTCCCTTTTTAACAGAAGAATCTGGGAAGGACAGAACCTTAAAGGGCAGCCGACCTTGTCGCTGGGCGTACTACATTTGAACATGTGCTCACAGGACAGCTGGAACTTAAACATCCACATTTCACATGGGCTATTTAGGCCCCGAGTCTGAGCTTCTCTCTGGGCCTGCGTCGGGGCCGCTGCCGCCCCAGCACCTCCCCAGCTGCGCCCGGCGCGCGCGGTCTCCGCGGCGGCCTGGAAATAGCCCGGTGCCCGGCTGCAGCGCCGCGCGGGCTCGCGGTGAAAGGCGCCTCTGTTCTCCCGGACACATTACTCATCAATTAGATTCGGGCGGCTGACAAGGGACAAAGGCCGCACTATGGCCTTCCCGGGTCCGTCCATCTTCCTCCTGATGGCACTTTCCTAGGACAGGGCGTCTATGCGTCGTCCTGCCGGGATCCGCTCCCCAGAAACATGAAAACGTAAGGGCTCCCTAAGCAAACTCCCTAAGTGACAGCAAGTTTTCTAACAAGGCCAGCAGTAAGAGCAAATTTAACGCTGATGACCTTCTAAGGGAAAAAGGACATCAATTCTACCCTCTTTGATATAACATTCAATTCTTCAGCGGCCTTCGGTGGTGGTGGTGGTGTTTTTTTTTTAAATAAAGTATAAAAAGGAAAGATCATGCCAAAGTACAGTTAATCTGATGCAGGATTTTAGGAGAAGGCTGAAAAGAGTCATCCCACACTGAGGAGGTCTGATGAGTAGCTGTGATTAAATCATTGCCAGTTGAGTGCCATCTTGCTAGAAAATAATTGGAACAGCAATATGGGAGATTAAACGAGCATCTCTTCCGCTCTGCCCCCTTTAGTAACCAATGGTGAGGGACAGAAAGAAGTAAAACAAAAGACACCATGGACATGGCGTGGGTGGGAGCCCTTTGCTGTTTGTTTCCTCTTGGATTCCTGGGTGTTATCCAATAAACACGGAAGTAGAGAGGGGAAAAAAAAACAGCGAGTAGATATCTCTAAGATAACCCACTTATCTGGGGTTCATTCTCTGACACTGTGCAATGCCAGGACCCATACTTAGACATTTCCTCCATCCCACATTGGGACGGCTTCGGGTTTTACGGCTGGGGGTGGGGGTGGGGGGTTCTGAAAATCTTGTGTTACACCCTCTCAAATGTAAGACTATTTTCATTGTCAGTCTTCATCTAATTTTAGTAGCTTGCTTTCCTTGTCAGATCTTTATCTTGATTAAATACCATAAATTTAATCTTATGATTAAGTTCATAAGATGAGTCACATTAGGAAAAATACAGCACTCAGGGGGTGAACGTTTACATCTGTGCGCGCAAGATGTGTGATTAGTGGATGCAGCTATGATGCAGATGCACACGTACCCACTCCAAGGGTCAACAAGCTTCGCTACTTGATTCAAGTCTGCATTGCTAAGGCTTAAATTATGTGGGGGAAAGTCACCTCCCAAATGCACATACATGAGAGGAAGGAACACATACCGCTCACACACATGTCTGTGTATTTCGAAACATGCAGCATACCAGTATCCATAGTTATGTAACAATACACACACGATGGTTAATTTTGTGTGTCAACCTGGCTGGGTGACGGCGCCCACTTGTTTGGTCCAAGCACCGGCCTGGTTGTCACTGAGGGTCTGTGTAGACAGGACAAGCATCTACAATCGGTTGACCTGAAGTTAAAGACGGACCTGGAAGAGGTGGCCTCACCACATCCAATCAGTTGGGGGTCTTAACAGCAAAAAATGAGGGTTCCAAAAGACACAAGAATTTCTGCCTCAAGACTTCAACCTTGACTCTCACCAAAACTTTCGGTCTTCCAGCTTCCCCGAGGGTGTTTGGACTAAGGCCTTCAAGCATTACATTCTCAGGAGTGCCCAGCCCGTGGGCACTATGGAGTTTGGATTTACTAGACCCCAAGGTCGCTTCTAATAAATCTCTTAGTAAATAATATATTATATACACATACACAGATCCTGTTGGTTCTGTTTCTCGGGAGAAACGTCTGCCTAATGCAATAATGTTTCAATATATATTACAGGATTTTTAAGTAATCAAGGATTTTACATGGTAGGGAGTTACCAGGTGCGCGGTCCTTTCCCTTGCTTGGTTGTGACAACGTGAGAGTGAATTCCATTCTGGGCTAGGATTACACCTGATTCTGCCCTATGGCATGCCTGGCTGCTGCAGCCCATTTATATTCACTCAGCATGTATTATGTGGGGAAGGCAGCAAGCTGCACAGAGGTGCCTGGGGGGGCTGTTGACTTTCTCCTTTCTTTGACCTTGAAGCACCCAGAGCGTCATCAGTGGCATGGGGCAGGACAGCACTGCTGGTAGAAACTTCTCGGTCACCCCTCTCACGCCTCTCCTTCTCCACTACAGGGCTCAGGCCCAGAGACACCGCTGGTCAACTGCAAACAAGATGAGGGTGCATTCAGTTTCCCGATGACAGGCAGGGCAACCGTTCTCTAATATGTGGGCATTTATACTGAATTTAAATGAAGAAAATACATTTTGTAGTGCCTAAGAAGTCTGAAGCCCTGTGCTAACGGCTTTCGGTAGGAAATTAAATTCCTTCAACGACCTTACGAAGTAGGTGGTGTTACTGCCACTTTATGGGTGAGAAAACTGAGATTTCTGTATGTCAACTTAATAAGTTCCTTCTCTTGTGCGATCCAGTCTGCATCTCCCTAGAGTTGGGGGTCACGCTGACTTGGTTTAGTCCACAGCGCGTGCTGCGTCTCTCTCTAGGTGCGGCTGGTAGGAGCGCGGACCACCGGCGCACTCTGCAAACCCTCACCGGGATCCAAGGACGGGGCAGAGACCCGCCCGCCTCCCTCTGTCCACAGGAAGCGGCAGCGTGCAGGGCGCGCGGCTCTGTGTGGGTCAGGCAGACCTGCCGTCAATGTGTGATCTCGGGCCAGTCGTCCCCCC